>JAJQQW010000010.1:113263738-113558738 GCA_025583905.1 Ia io | reverse complement strand
CAGTACCCTTCCCCGTTGAGGCCCCGTGGTCACTGCTGATGTGGCTCAGCTTGGCTTTTCCGGTGGCTGGAAGCCTGCTCCCTCCTGGGTCACAGCCCCTGTCTGTTCTCATGTGTGCGTGAGGCCCAAACCCTGATCCCGCCCTCTGGCTGAGGCCAAGTTGGGCTCACTGGGTTGAGGTTTTATGACTACCTGATTGCATGTACTCATTCACTCATTTATTCTTTGTATTATATTGTGCATACTTCATGCCAGGCACTGTTCTAGGTATTGAGAGAGAGAGAGAGAGAGAGAGAGAGAGAGAGAGAGAGAGAGAGTAATCCCATTCACAACTTGATTAAATAAATGTAATTATCTTCACTTGCTGGTTGAAGCACTGAGAGGCCCTGATGGAGCTTATACTCTAGTGCAAAAGATAGACAGCACCTAAGTAAGTAGACTAGGTAGTTCCAGGTTGTGAGAAGAACCACAGGAAATAGAACAGGGAGCTGTGGTAGTGACTGGGGAGGGACTTGGGGTGGGGATGCTTTCAGATGGGTGGTCAGAGAACCTGGCTTCTTCTGGAAGGGGTGGTGATATCTAATGGAAAGGAGCCAGGCCTGAAAAGGCCCAGGGAACACATGATGTGCAAAGGTCCTGAGGCAGGCTGGGGCTTGCAGGTCCAGCCAGTGGATGACAAAAGGCAGGGCAAGATCGCGCAGGGTCTTGGGGCCATGGACGGGAGTTTGGGTTTGTTCTCTGTGACAGTTAAGGGTTGTCAGAGAAGGATGATGTGGTTTACTTTCTTACAAGGACAACTCGGGCCGTTTCTAGGAGAATTGGAGGTGGGAAGGAGGGGCGACAGGAAAACTTGCTGAAGCAGGACTTTTCAAATTGCAGGTCAAGACTAAATATTAGAGGGATGTAAAATCAACTTGGGATATTAACCAGCATTTTTTTAAATTTTGCTTTTTGTTTGTTTGTTAATCCTCACCAGAGGATTTTTCTTCATTGATTTTTAGAGATAAGGAGGAAGGGAGAAAGAAACATCGATGTGAGAGAGACACATTGATTGGTTGCTTCCACATTTGCCCTGGCCAGGCTGGTGATCGAACCTGCCATTGACAGAGAATCTAACCGAGTCTATTGGATACTGGGGCCGATACGCAGACCGCTGAGCCACACCAGCCAGCATTTTCCATTTTAATGAGCGGGGGTAGAGAGCATTTCTGCCTCACATAGCATAGACAGTTATGGTTGTGAAACCTTGTTTTTGTTATGTGATTGTATCTTCTGGGTTGTTTATATGAAATGGATTCCTTTCTTTTTTTTTTTAATTCTTGTTGAAAGTTTTACATATGTCTCCTTTCCCCCCCAGTGACCTCTCCCCACCTGCTCTTGCCCCCCAGCACATGGCCCTACCCCCCTATTGTCTGTGTCCATTGGTCATGCTCATATGCATGGACACAAGTCCTTTGGTTGATCTCTAACACCCCCTCCCCCCCAAATGGATTTCTTACTGTGGGTCTTAGGCTGAAAACTGAAAGCCACAGAGTTGGATGGGATGGTGGTAAAGGGAGGTGAACACACGTTTTTCTTTTTAATCCTCACCTGAGGATATTTTTCCATTGATTTTTAGAGAGAGGGAACGACAGAGAAATATCACTGTGAGAGAAACACATTTATTGGTTGCCTCCTGCATGAGCCCTGAACAGGACCCGGGCCGGCGAGGAGCCTGCAACCAAGGTACGTGCCCTTGACCAAATTTGAACCCGGAACCCTTCGGTCTGCAGGCCAACACTATCCACTGAGCCAAACCAGCGAGGGCGAACACCCCTGTTTTGATCCAGTCAGATGTCCTAGCTGAGGGAGGAGCTCCTGTGGCTAGGGAGAGGTCAGCAGAGCCTGGCAGTGGCAAGAAAGCCTGTGAGTGGGAATGATTGCTTCTGGAGAGCTGCCCAGGCCACACCTAGGAGTCCCCGCTTTCTCAGTTGCCCACAGAGCCAGCTGAAGAGAAAGGAGATACTTGACATCCGTGGCACTTGGCAGCCAGTGCACACAGTGGGGTCTTTGGTCTCCTCTCCACTGCCCTCTGTCTGGGTCTTAGAAGGCACCTAAAGCTATGGATTATGGGCTACTGGTTTTCACTCGCCTTCCTTCTCCTAACCTGTCACAGTGGCCTGTTTCCCTCTCGCCTGGCTTTTTACCCCTACCAAGATCATCCTCTACTCAGAAGCTCTTGGTAACTCCTTATTATATAACATCCCTGTCATTCGTTTATTCAGACAACAAATATTTGTGGAGTGCCCTTGACCAGAATCTAACCCAAGACCCTTCAGTCTGTGGGGCTGACTCTATCCACTGAGCCAAACCAGCTAGGGCTGTATCTTCTTTTTTATATATATATAAATTTTTTTATTGATTTCAGGGGGGGAGGGAGAGAGAGATAGAAACATTAAAGATGAGAGAAAATCATTGATTGGCTGCCTCCTGCACACCCTCCAGTGGGGATCAAGCCCAAAACCCAGGCATGCGCCCTTGACCAGAATCGAACCTGGGACCCTTCAGTCCGCAGGCCGATGCTTTATCCACCAAGCCAAACCGGCTAGGGCCTGGCTGGGCTTTAATATATTTTTTATTGAATTCATAAAGGAAGGGACAGAGGTAGAAACATCAGTGGTGAAAGGGAATCATTGACTAGCCGCCTCCAGCTCACCCCCTAGAGGGGAGCGAGGCTGCAACCTGGGCATGTGCCCTGACCAGGAATCAAACCGTGACCTCCTGGTTCATAGGGCGACACTCAACCACTGAGCTACACTGGCCAGGTGCATATATCTTTTTGAATTAGTGTTTCATTTCTTTGGATAAATACACAGAAGGTGGGATTGCTGAGTCATGTGGTAATTCTATTTTTTAGGGTAAATCCAAACTGTTCTCCATAGTGGCTGTGCCAGTTTGCAGTGCCATCAACAGTGCATGAGGGTTCCCTTTTCTCCATATCCTGGCCAACACTCAATTGCTTATTTATTTATTTATTTTTTAAAATATATTTTATTGATTTTTTACAGAAAGGGATAGAGAGTTAGAAACATCGATGAGAGAGAAACATCGATCAGTTGCCTCCTGCACACCCCCTACTGGGGATGTGCCCACAACCAAGGTACATGCCCTTGACCGGAATCGAACCTGGGACCCTTCAGTCCACAGGCCTGTCTATCCACTGAGCCAAACCAGTCAGGGCAATTGCTGATTTATTGATAGCCATTCTAATTGGTCTGAGGTGCATTCTCATTGTGGTTTTAATTTGCATTTCTCTGATAATTAGTCACATTGAGTATCCTTTCATAAATCTGTTGGCTATTTGTATGTCCTCTTTGAAGAAATGTCTATTCAGGAACTCTGCCCATATTTTTATTCGGATTGTTTGTTTTAAGTCTAGATGTTTGTTTTTTATTTTTTTAAATCTTTATTGTTGAAAGTATTACATACTATGTCCCTTTTTCTGCCCCCATTGACCTCTTCTAGCCTGCTCCTGCCCCCCATCCTGTTTGTTTTTTGGTATTAAATTTGTATGAGTTCTTTTTCTTTTTTTTTTTACACCAACTGTTTTTATTACCCTGTTTCGAAACCTTTCCCGAGATGATAAACAACAAGAAAAAAAGGGGAGAAAAACAACAACGTGACAACCATAGCTGATGTAGTTCCCCATTGTTCCCAGAACAACAACAACAACAACGTGACAACCATAGCTGATGTAGTTCCCCATTGTTCCCAGTCAGCTCCAAACCCACTGTGTGCAAAGCCCACTCCCATGCACCTAAACGAGACGCAGGCTCGGAAATTCTTTTTTTTTTTACAACATGAATTTTATCCATGGCTTTAGTCTTTTCTTGTTCTTCTTCTTAAAAATATTTTTTCATTGATTTCTGAGAGGAAGGGAGAAGGATAGAGAGATAGAAACATCAATGATGAGAAGTAATCATTGATTGGCTGCCTCCTGCACACCCCCTACTGGCAGGGGGGGACGTTGAGCTCACAACCCCGGGCATGTGCCCTTGGCCAGAAATCGAACCTGGGACCCTTTGTCTACAGGCTGACGCTCTATCCACTGAGCCACACCAGCTAGGGCAGGCTTGGGAATTCTTTATTCTGGTTGTAGTAGCTTATGATTCAGGTGCAGCCAAACAAGCTCCGGGACAGACTGTACACAGTGGGCTTTGAGTTGCCAATATGGAACAGAAATCTACACCAAACTTACAGAAACCGAGCACAGACCCAGGGCGGAGCCTCCTAAAGTGCTCTCTTATGTACAGACCAGTCAGACGAAGATGCAGAGCTCTGTGGTTAGTTTAAATTATACACTCTGTAGATTGTATGAGTTCTTTATGTTTTGGATTAACCTCTTATTGGATGTATCATTGGCAAATGTCTTTTTCCATTGGGTAAGTTTTTTTTTTTTTTTTTTTCGTTTCATTGATGGTTTCCTTTACCGTGCAAAAATTTTTTAGTTCAATGTAATTTCGTTTACTTTTTCTTTTGTTTTCTTTGCCTGAAGAGGTATAGCCAAAAAACATTACTAAGAGTGATGTCCAACAGTTTACTGCCTATGTTTTCTTCTAGTTTTGTGGGTTTCAGGTCTTACATTTAAGTCTTCAATTCATTTTGAGTTTATTCTTATATATGGTGTACAAAGGTAGTCCAGTTTCATTCTTTTGCATGTGTCTGTTTTATTTTCCCAACACCATTTATTGAAGAATCTGTCTTTATCTCATTGTATATTCTTGCCTCCTGAGTCATAGATTACTTGACCATATAGGCATGGGTTTATTTCTGGGATCTCTGTTCTATTCCATTGATCTGTGTGTCTCTTTTTATGGCAGTCTATGCTGTTTTGATTACTGTAGCCTTGTAGTATAGTTTGATATCAGGTGGCATGATACCTCCAACTTCGTTCTTTCTCAAGATTGCTACGTTTATGTTTTGGTCCTTATTTTTTAGCTTCTGTTGTGTGTTTCTCTTAATTTACTGTTGTAATCACACATGGTTGTACTACTTTTGTCTTTTAATCTTTGTACTAGGTTTATAGTTGGTTGAACCACTGATTTTACTATGTGTTTGCCTTTGTCGGTGGGCATTTTTTCTATATTTTCTTTCTTATATTTTTTATCTTTATCTTTTCTACTTAAAAGAAGTTCTTTAACATTTCTTGTGATACTGGTTTAATGGCGATGAACTTCTTCAATTTTTTCTTATCGGGGAAGCTCTTTTTCTGTTTTTTGATTCTAGCCTTGCTGGGTAGAGTAATCTTGGTTGTAGGTCTTTGCTTTTCATCACTTTGAATATTTCATGCCAATCCCTTCTGGCCTGAGATGTTTCTGTTTAGAAATCAGCTGACAGTTTTATGGGAGTTCCTTTAACTGCTTTTCTCTTTCTGCTTTTAAGATTCTCTCCTTGTTTTTAACCTTTGGTATTTTAATTATGCTGTATCCTGGTTTGGACCTAATTGGGTTCATCTTGTTTGAGACTCTGTGCTTTCTGGGCTTGTATGTCTGTTTCCTTTGCTAGGTTAGGGGAGTTTTCTGTCATTATTTGTTCAAATAGAAGTTTTCAATCACTTGCTCTCTCTCTCTCTTTTTCTGAGAGCTGTATGATGTGAATTTTGTTTCTCTTGATGTGGTCCCTTAAACCAGTAGTCGGCAAACTCATTAGTCAACAGAGCGGCAAACTGCAGCTCGTGAACCACATGTGGCTCACGAGCTGCGGTTTGCTGACCACTGCCTTAAACAATTTTCTCTCTTTTTTTTTTTAATTCTTTTTTCTTTTTGCTGTTTTAATCAGTGCATTCTACTACTTTGTCTTCCAAAGATATTTGATTTAATTCTCTACTTCATCTAATCTACCGTTGGTTCCTTCTAGTGTATTCTTTATTTCTAATACTGTATTCTTTAATTTTGACTTTTTTTGTTTTTGTTTTTTTAATGTAGGAGAAATATACCACTACTTAATCTCTACTGTAATAGTCCTGAGAACTTTTTTAATGTAGCATGTTATGGATGTTTTCCTGCTCCCAAAGGAATGAGGAGCAGACACATTTCCACATAAAATGTGACGTTTTAAAAAAATGTTTCCTATCTCTTTGTGTAAGTTCTCACTGAGTTCACCTCCGCTTTCACTAAGTTCATTGAGCTTCCTCATACCCAGGGTTTTGAACTCTGCCTCTAGTATATTGCTCGTCTCCATTTTGTTTAGTTTTTTCTGGGCTTCTGTTCTTTCATTTTGAGCATGTTTCTTTGTCGCCTTATTTTGACTGCCTCTCTGTGTTTGTTTTTATTTCTGTGACGTATTTTTAGATCTTGGTAGAGTGGCCGTATGCAGTAGGTGTCCTGTGGGCCCGGTGGTACAGTCTTCCTGCTCTGGTGTTTCAGGGGTCCCTTGTGTAGATGTGTGTGCGCTCCTGTAGTTGAGCCTTGATTGCTGCTGGCCTGTCTGTGGGTAGGATTGACCCTCAGGCTGACTGGCTCTGAGGGCTAGCTGTGACTTGAGTGAGCAAGCTGTTTTCCAGGGGTTGACCTCACAGAATGGGGTTTGCTTTAGCAAGGCTCTGGTGTGCACTGAGTTCACCCTTCGGGTGTGTTTGTGGAGGTAATCATATAGTGCTCTGCACCTGGCCCCTGGGTTTGTTGGTTCCAGGCCTCTTACTGGGTTTGTTGGTTCTGGGCCTCTTACTGGGTTTGTTGGTTCCGGGCCTCTTACTGGGTTTGTTGGTTCTGGGCCTCTTGCGAGGGGCTGTGGTGTAGGCCAAGGTAGGTACTGCTTGTGACTGGCTTGGGGTCCCTTAGTAGCCGCTACAAAGTGATCTGCATTTGGTCACCTCTTGTGCTGGGTTTGGTGTACTTGGGAGAGGCTATGCCGAGAGCCCAGACTGGCTGCCACTAGTGCCTGGCGTGGGCGCTTTGGTGGGCACCTTGATGTGAGCTGAGGCCAGCTGCCACGGGTGCTGCTCCCGTGGCCATTTAGTTGAAGCTACATTCCAAGTCAGTTACTGGCCGTAGCTTATGCCAGGTTTGGGCCACCTGATGGGAGTTACAGTGCAAGTTGAGACCAATTGCTGCTTGTGCCGGGCATGAGGCCACTTAGTAAGAGGTACAGGGCACTCCAAGGCCAGCTGCTGTGTGTGTGAGGTTTATGGACCTTTGAGAAAACGTAGGAAAGTCCTCAGCATGAGCGAAGGCAGGTTGCTTATGTGGAGCAGCGCCGAAGGAGGAGGCTCTGGCTGGGTGAGTGTGCTGGGTGGGACAGGGTCTCAGGGAATCACCCCATGGGGTGAAAGGTTAGCCAGGTTAATGGAGAGCTCAGATTGAGCACCCCCCTGCGTCACTGAGGATTCAGGTGGTGGCGGGGCTCAACAAAGGAAGAGCGGCACCTGGCAGCACTTCTGTCCCAGGGAGAACTGCCCAGGCTGCCGGGCCCTCTGTGTGTTCCTGGCACTTCTCCAGCTGCTCCCCGTGCTGAAGCCCACAGGGCGAGTCTCTGGGTGAGTCTGGCTCGACACCTGAAGAGGATGCCTGGGTTTCCAGCATCCTCAGTCTCCCTGCACGGGGTCCCTGCTGATTTTCACAACCAGCTGTTGTGGGGGCTCCTCTCCTGGCCCTGGCGCTGTGGCTGGGGGGCCTGGTGTGAGGTGGGGGACTTGCACACAGGAGCTGTCGCCACATGTGGCTGGGGGGCTAATCTGTTTTGGTCTCCGCCCCTCCTACCAGGCTCTACATCATCATTTCTTTTGTGTGTCCTTATCCGTATCCTCATCCTCATCCTCATCCTCATCCTCATCCTCATCCTCATCCTCATCCTCATCCTCATCCTCACCTTCACCCTCACCCTCACCCTCTCCCTCACCCTTAGTTATGGGAGTTCTGCTCAGCTAGCTTTCAGGTGGTTTTTAAATGGGGTTGTTCTGTCATTTAGTTGTAATTGTAATGTGACCACAGAAGGAGGTGAGCATTGCTGTTTCTTGCTTCGCTTGGACCAGAATTTTCTGAATCTTTTAAAACTTCTCCATGGTCCCAGTTAGTTCCCGAGTGCTGCAGTCACGGCTGTGGCTCAGCCAGCCATTCTGCCTGACGGCGAGTTCTCACTGTGAGTGGTCATCCTTCCCCACAGGTGCAACTCCCACCCACCTGTCTGCACCCACGGTGTGGTGTCTCTCTCCTTTGGGTGCCGATGGAGGGATTATAGAGTTGGCCATCCATTGTTGACTCCAGGGCACATGTAGAAAGAAGATCAACTTCTGTTTGTCTTGGGCTCCTCCCTCTCAGAGCAGCATCTGCTACGGAATGGGCACCGTGGAGTGTCGGCTGGACAGTGACTGACAGGCCAGGCCTTCCGCTCTCCCTTACAGGTTGAGTCTGAGGACCTCACGGCTGGCTCCCCCCTAGTATGGCCAATGAAGAGGATGACCCAGTCGTACAGGAGGTAACTGCTGTGCCCAGGCTGCAGGCAGGGGGTGGGCTGCTTCCGTCCATCCTCAAGCCAGACTGGGACCCTCCTTCCCCAGGTACCTGCCTGGCTGACTCCCTCACTCCTCCAGGTCTCTGCTGGCATCTCCTTGTCAGAGTGGCTTTCCTGATCACTCTGTGTTGTGTGGCCTTCCCCTGCACACTGCCTCCCAACCCTAGCCCTCTAGCCCCTTCCCTCGGCCTTGCCTTGCACTTGGCCACAATACTTAGCCCTAGACTTAACTCCTTCTGCTAGAATGGAAGCTTGGAGAAAGTAGAATTTTATGGGTTGTTGATTTTTTAAAAAAATACATATTTTATTTATTTTTTACAGAGAGGAAGGGAGAGGGATAGAGAGTTAGAAACATCGATGAGAGAGAAGCATCGATCAGCTTCCTCCTGCACACCCCCTACTGGGGATGTGCCCGCAACCAAGGTACATGCCCTTGACGGGAATCGAACTTGGGACCCTTCAGTCCAGGCCAACGCTCTATCCACTGAGCCAAACCGGCTAGGGCTTTATTGAGCGGAATATTTTTATTAAATATAGAGAGGAAGGGAGAGGAATATTTTTATTAAATATATTGAGAGGAATATTTTTATTGAGAGGAATATTTTTATTAAATATAGAGAGGAAGGGAGAAGGAGAGAGAGATAGAAACATCAATGAGAGTCACTGATTGGCTGCCTCCTGCACAACCCACACTAGGGATCAAGCCCCCATTCCAGGCATGTGCCCTGACAGGAAATTGAACCATGACCTCCTGGTTCACAGGTCAGTGCTCAACCACTGAGCCATGCCGGCTGGGCGAAAGCAAAAACAGAGTTTTTATTCTGTTCCCCGTGTCCCCAAATCCAGGTTCAGGTCCTTGGACATAATAGATAGTCAGCGGCATTACTTGTTGAAGGAAGGAATGGGTCTGACCTTTCCCCTTTACTTTACTCAGCAGTTATGTCCTGGATCCACCTGGGGCTGTGACGTCAGGGCGCCTCGGGCAGGAGGGGCTTTGGGAGACACTGATGAGGCGGGGGTCTCAGGAGCAGACAGTGGGTGGTAGTGTCAGTGCCCAGATCAGGACACACCTTAGAACTCTGGGCTCTTTGCACATGCTGTTCCTCCACCAAGAAGGCCCTTCACCATGCCTCCCCTGCGCCTGGTGGCCCTTCACTAATCCTCGAGGCCTGGAGCTGGGAGAGGAGGTGCGTGGTTCCTGTGAGGAGGTGGGAGCAGGCAGGCCATGGTGGGGCAGGGAGGTTAGTGTTAAGAAGAAAGAAAGTTGGGCCAGGCAGTCTCCCAAGGGACTTGCAGGCCACCTCAGTGTGGACAGGGCGCTAGGCTGACCCATGCTGGGTGGTGGAAGGCAGCCTCCTCCGGCAGCCCCAGGGAAGACACATTTAATTGGATTATAGTGAACCTGGGTAGGGCCCCCTGGGAGCCAGAGGGAGGGGCCCTGGATGTGTCCAGACTAGAGACCTGGTTCCCTTTGGTGTTAGCAATAGCTGAGCTCTCCCTCCAGCCTTGGGGCCACTGCCCCTCACACCAGCAGGCAGGGCAGGCCCTGGGTCTGTCTCCTGGCTAAATCTTCTTCCCTTGTCCCCAGGTCGACGTGTACTTGGCCAAAAGTCTGGCGGAGAAGCTCTATCTGTTTCAGGTAATTGGGACCTGGGGGTAAAGAAGGAAAGCAGGTACTGGTGGTGGTGGAAGTGCAGTGCGGGGAGGGGCCAGGAACCCCGGAGACCTCCGAGTGTGATAGGACGTCTCTCGGCATTCTCATGGTGGGGTTAAATAGCCTCTCATTTCCAAGATGAGAAAGCAAGGCAGCCAAGAGGCAGAGCCATGGTCTGGCTAAAGCTGTTTCCACCTAGCTGCCAGCCCTTGGGCAAGTTCCTTAATCGCTGTGCCTCAGTTTCCCTATTTGCAAAATGGTGATAGTGTTAATTCCTGACTTGCAGGGTCCCCATGGGGTTTAGAACACTACCTGGTGCAGAGCGGGCACTGAGTTGATGGCCACCGGTATTACCGGGGCTCAGAGAGGGCCCTGCTGCAGCAGCTCAGTCCCGCCTGCCGGAGCCCCTCCCTCCCGCTATGCCGGAGGTCATGTGGCTTCACAGCATTGAGTATGGACTGTGTGCTGACCTCACTTAAAGCACTTAAACTCATTTTACCCCACAATAACCCTGTGGTGCTTATTGGTACTGTAATTTCATAACAGCTTTATTGAGATCTAATCTACACAACATATGATTCCCCCATTTAAGTGGATAAAGCAATGGATTTTAGTCTATTCATGGGACTGTGCAACCAGCACCACAGTTTATTTTAGGATGTTTGCTCCCCTCCCCATTCCCACTTGCAGCCCTAGGGAACCATCAACCTATTTTATATATATACTAGAGGCCCGGTGCACGATATTCGTGCACAGGGTGTGTGTGGGGGGGTCCCTCCACCCGCCTGCACCCTCTCCAATCTGGGAACCCTCAGGGGATGTCCGACTGCCTCTTGCAATCTGGGACTGCTGGCTCCTAACCGATCACCTGCCTGCCTGCCTTATCACCCCTAACTGCTCCCCTGCTGGTCTGATCGCTCCTAACCGCCTCTGCCTCACCCCGCACCCAGGACCCAGGATTCCCTCCTCCGGCCGGTTGCAGGCACCCGGGACCCAGGCTTCCCTCCCTCTGGCCAGCCACAGGCATCCAGGACCCGGGCCGGCTTTACCCGGGCCGCAGCCTCAGGTGCCCAGGACTGCGGGGCGGGCAGCTTGTCCCTCTCCCGGGCTGCAGCCCCAGCCACTGGTGCCCGGGACCACGGGGTGGGAGGCTTGTCCCTCTCCCGGGCCCCAGCCTGGCTGGTCCCCATTCCTCTCTCGCGAGCTCATTTGTGCCTGGCTGGTCCCCATACCTCTCTCCCCAGTATTGAGTGTCTGAGCCGTGAAGGTGTGAGAGCATGATGACCATTTGCATATTAGCTCTTTATTATATAGGAGGATATATGTATATGTATATACATATATATTTCATTGATTTCAAAGAGGAAGGGGGAGAGAGAGAGAAACATTAATGATGAAAATCATTGATTTGCTTTCTGCTGCACACCCCCTTACTGGGGATCGAGCCTGCAAGCCAGGCATGTGCCCTGACTGGGAATCGTGTGACCTCTTGGTTCATAGGTTGCTGCTCAACCACTGAGCCACACCAGCTGGGCTAACCTATTTTCTGTCTCTATGAGTTTGCCTGTCCTGGAATCACACAATATGTGGCCTTTTTCGTGTCTGGCTTTCATGGTTTAGCATGTTTTTGAGGTTCACCAGCATATCAGTGCCTCCTTCCTTTTTATGGAGGAATAACTCCACAGAATGGATCTCTACGCAGCACGTTTTGTTTACCTGTGCATCAGTTGGTGGCTATTTTGGCTCTTATGTGTAATGAACTCTGCTGTGACCTTCCCGTGCAGGTGCTTGAGTGTGTTTTCATTGCTCTTGGGGGTACCCCTAGGAGTGGGTTTGCTGGGTCACATGGAAGCTCATCATTTTGGGGACCAGCCAGACTGTTTTGTACCGTTTTCATTCCTGATAATCAGGTTCTTATTTAAAGTATTTTCCCCCATGTTGCATACGATAAAACAAGGCACAGGGAGGCTATTAACGTGCACCCCGGGCCTGCCTGGGGCGGGGCCTGGGACAGGGCAGCAGCAGCGGCACTGCAAGCGTGTGCGGGATGAGGGCTGGCATCTGTACCCGCAGGCTCTGCTGCTAACGGCCTTGGGCCTGGGCCTGGGCCTGGGCCCTCCCTTCAGAACCTGTGCCCTTCACCCCGTTCTGTCCAGATGGGCTGGGCTCCAGGCCGTTCCTGGGTCTACGCTCCAGCCCCAGCCCAGGAAGCAGAGAAGGGTCACCTGACGGCTGCTGGAGCGGGCTTTGGGAAGCGTCATTTCCTTGGCTAGATGGCCATCCTGACATGGCTGCAGAGGAGCGCTGACCTCACCCTGCACACCTGCCCGGCTCACTGGCTAGGCCGCCGGAGGCTTTTGGAGAGGGCGTCCGAGCCAGGGCTCGGCTGTTCACTCAGTAGCATATGTATGTGGGGACAGAGAAGTGCAACTGTGAGGATTGACATGGAAATACGGCCCTAGTGTGTTCAAGCAGTACCTTACGGTGTGACATAGAAATAACTTCACACGTGGCGACGCTGAGGCTGAGGGGCTTTCTGAGGTCAGCGGCAGGCAGCTTCCTCCTGTCTTCGTCTTTCCGTGATGGGAAAGGAGAGGCTGCGGCAGTGCATTCCCGCCTGGCCTCGTCCGGCTGCGGCAGTGAGCGGCAGTTGGCCGGGCTTGTTTTCCCTGTTGGCTCCCTTGGACCTCCCTTCTGACTCCACGGCGGTGCTGTGTGGGTGCCAGAGCCCACGGGGTGATGTGCGGCTCTGGGTTCCTGAGGCTTGGAAGCCGGAGATGTCTGAGCCGTTCTTTGGAAGGAGGCCAGGTGGAGCCAGGGAGAAGGGGAGGCTGGCGGAGAGCAGGGGCTTTGTGTCTCTGGCTGGGGCCGGGCAGGGAGCACTGATGCCTGCCTTCCCCCCCAGTACCCTGTGCGCCCAGCCTCGATGACCTACGATGACATCCCGCACCTCTCGGCCCGGATCAAGCCCAAGCAGCAGAAGGTGGGCTGCCCTCTGTGCTGGAAGGAGGTCTGGGTGGGAGCTGGTGGCGGCGAGGAGTGGTCCTGGTGGGGACGGGAAGCTCAGGAATGAGTGGAGAGTTAGGAGAACAGCGGCTTGCAGGGCCTTGAAAGCTGAGGAAGGTGGGCAGCTCCAGAAGGCCTGGAGGAGTGAGCCTCCAGGGAGGGCAAGGCCGGGGGACTCTGCTCATCGGGCAGGGGGGGGGGGGGGGAAGCAGGCCTGGCTTGAGTGGCCCAGTGTCTGGGGGGCAGGACCGCTGGGACCGCCCTTCCAGCCCGGTCGCTGACCTTCCAAGAGAAAGTGAAAATAAGATTTTTATGAGATGTCTCTTGATTTTTAATGCCAGCTATAGATGTCTGGGGGTGGAACTGTGGGGAAGGGGCGAACAAAACTACACGACCCTCTCCCGCCTCCCCAAAACCACTCTGGCCTTTTCTGCTGGAATTGGGGTTTGTGGCCTGTGGTGTAGACTGAAGCTGAGCCCCCGGGGCGGGACGTGTGCCCTGTTTCTGCGCAGGGCCAGGAGTGGGGCGGCCGGGGTCCCCTTGAGGGCTGTGCCTTGGAGTCCTCATGGCTGGTGGGGGTGCTTGGTGCTTCCAGGTAGAGCTTGAGATGGCCATCGACACCCTGAACCCCAACTACTGCCGCAGCAAAGGGGAGCAGATCGCGTTGAATGTGGATGGCACCTGCGCAGACGAGACCAGCACCTACTCCTCGTGAGTCCCTGGCCTCCAGGCCTCGAGCTTCACTCTGTCCAGGGGTGCCTGCTCAGGCCTCAGATGGCAGGCCTGGTGCAGACCCTTCTCCTGGGGAAGGGCTTCCCCGAGGTGGCTCCTCCCACCAAGTCCTTCCTGGGGTCCCCAGGGGTGTAGGGGTTCCCACCCCTGCCTGTCACCTCAGCTTCCCTCTGGCTGCACACGTAGCCGGTCCTGTGGGCTTGGTCCCTGGCTGTTGGGTTTCAGAAGGCGTCTGAAGTCGAGGGGGCTGTGCCTGCTGGGCCTGGGGCTGGCGCTTCCCCCCTGGACGCCCGCTCTCCCTGTGCTCCCAGGAAGCTGATGGACAAGCAGACATTCTGCTCCTCCCAGACCACCAGTAACACATCCCGCTACGCCGCTGCGCTCTACAGGCAAGGTACCTCGGGGGTGCCCTGGGCCGCCGTGACTTGCAGAGGCTGAGGGGGTGGGAAGCGGGCTGGGGCTGGGGTTGGGAGAGTCCTGCGCTAGCCTGGTGTCCAGCCTCTCTCTCCCAAATGCTGGCCAGGCAGCTTGTGCAAATAACAGATTGTCATGGGTCCAGAGTTGACTATCTTCAAGGACTTGCAGTTAGCCGCAGCCGTCCTGACGGAGATCGGGCTCCAGGGCACACACAGCATAACTTTGAGACAGGTGGCGGGCTTGTTTTAAATACAAGGTACTTGGGACCCAGCAGCTCCATTCCTAGGCAGCATCTGCCCGAGAAATGAAAGCTATGTGTACATAAAACTTGTGCCTGGGTGTATAGCAGCATTATCACGCTGGTGAGACGGAGCGTGCCGCTGTCTGTCCATGAGCTGGTGTGGATGGCAACATGGTGTAGCCACTTGGGAACATTCTCAGTCACCTCAGAGTGAGGGCAGACACCGATGAGCCTGGAGAGCAAGGCCACACGTTTGTGCTCCCATTCATACACAGGGCCCAGAACGGACATGCACAGGGACAGAACGCAGGGGCGTGGCTGCCAGGGATGGGTGGGGAGTGACTGCTGCGCGTACGGGTGGGCGTGATGAGACGTTCTTAAATTGATTGTGGTGCTGGTTGTGCAGTTCTGCATTTGTTAGGATACATGGAATTATATCACGTGAATTACAGCTCAGCTGTTAAAAAGTACAAGGTCTTGTAAGTATTTAGTTTGTGAAACTAAGGTGAATACTTAGGAAACAAAATCGAATAGAATCACAAGTCGCATCAAATAACTCTTCTCCATGTTTAACACCACCTTCCTGGCAGCCAGACGGCCACTCAGGTGCTCCTATCTGGAGCGTTCTGCTCCCTCGGGGCTTCCCGGGGCTCCAGACGGCTCCCACGGGGCCTAGCCGCTGGTTTTTGCTCTCTGAAGCCCACGGTCACCTGTCAGATAGAGGGTCTCTGCCCTGGCTCCAGGGCGAGGTCTGACCCCCAGGAGAAGCCGTGGCCTTCATCAGAGAGCGTGGACTCCTCCACATTTCAGTAGCCGACTCTCAGCACGTTAAGCGCCATGTCAGTCACCGGTGACAGACACTCTACTTTCTGTCCGGGTCGGTCAGTCACTGGTGCCACCAGCATATCGGTGACATCGGATATCGCGGGCCAAACGGAAAGGAAGACGAAACAGGCTTGGCACTTAACATGTTAATGGGACGGTGGGATTCTGGCAGGAAGAGGCAGGAGGATGAGAGGGGAGGGACTCTAGGGAGTGTGGGTTAGGGAGGCCGTGAGGGTGTCTGATGGAGGCCTGGCAGGGAAAGGGCTGTGTTTGTGGGTTTGTTGCCTGGTGTGGTGGGAGCGAGCCGTGGATGGCAGGGCCCTGGATGTTTGTGGAGGAGGGTTTGCAAGCAGGCATTACGGAAGTGGCTTTGAGTCAGAATTCCCGTCCTGATCTCGGTTGTGTGCTCGCTGTGTCCAGCAGGGCCGGGGAGGGGGCAGTCAGCCTGGTGGTCCCAAGGCCCTAGGATCAGAGGTGGAGGTGGTTTCGCATTGGGCCAAGGCCTTCAGTGGAGTCCGGGGCCCTGGGTGACTGACTGCCTTGAACCAGGCTGAGTGGGTTGGCTCAGATCCTGGAGTCAGTGGAAGTCCTTCTTCCCACAGGTGAGCTCCACCTGACGCCTTTGCACGGCATCCTGCAGCTGCGGCCCAGCTTCTCCTACCTGGATAAGGCAGACGCCAAGCACCGGGAGAGGGAGGCAGCCAGCGAGGGTGAGCTCTGCCCCAGACCTGCCATCTGTCTGTCTGTGATAGGGATGGGCCGGCCAAGGGGAGAGCATGGAAGGGATGGGTTAGAGATGCTTAGCAGCACCCACGGCCTCTGCCCACTGGGTGCCAGCAGCACCCACCTCCCAAAATGCCTCCATGCATTTCCAAACATCCCCTCGGGGGAAACTTGTACCCCATTGCGAACCACTGACATGCATCTGCCTGGGGCTGGGGGTGAGGGTGGGAGCTGAGGTCTCCCCGAGGCTGTGAGCAGCCTGGTTTCTATCGCAGCAGGCGACTCTTCGCAGGACGAGGCAGAAGAAGATGTAAAGCAGATCACGGTGAGCTCCAGCCCAGAGGGAGGGTGGGCGGACGGGCAGCAGGGCCACTTGGCAGCGCAGTGGTCTGGAGAGCAAGGTCAGGAGGGTCTGCAGAGGTGCACTCTGGTGAAACGGATGCAGGAACAGCCTGCTCCTCAGGGCCCTCTTGCTGGGCTGCCTGGAGGGACCGCCGAGCCTCTGCCTGCGGAGCTGTCCCAGCGGTGGGCAGGACGGTGGCCCTGCGTGTGAGAGATGGGGTCCTGGCTTGCCTGGAATGCTCGGAGAGGAAGCCAGGGCATAGGGGTCCCACGCACATACGAACATTGTCTACCCTGGGCCACAGCCCCGTGTGACTGAGTGTGATTCTGTCTCCAGTGGTGCAGGTTTGAAGTGCTTCTATCTCAGTAGTTATTCCTGCATTTCAGAGATTGTAGGAAGAATGTTGACCTTCCATTTACGGCTTATGAAGTCTCCCCCATTTAAGTATATTTAGGTTAAATGAGTAAGCGTTTAAAATAAAGTACTGCACAGATGACGTGGATGGTACATAGGGTGGCTAAAGCTGTGGATGTTTGCATAACCTTGGAGGCTGGTGGATTCTGGCATCACCAACATGGGGGACTCACCTGTCCTCCCGTAGCTTGCTGGATGACCTTGGATACCGTTCCCCTCCTGGGCCTTTGGCCCTTTAGGCATTCTTAGGCCTGTGTGCCTTCAGGGCCTCCTGTAGAATCTCAGGGTTCTGTAATCCAGGCAGTGTCCCAGCGCCCCTTGCGCAGAGGGATGACTCAGGGCTTGGCTCCATCTGGACTCTAAGCAGCGACACCGGATCTAAACGGCCTGGGTAAGAATGGAGCGTATTGGTTCTTGTTACTGCAAAATTGAGGGGTAACTTCCGGTATGGCTGGATCCAGGTGCTCAGACTCTGTTATTGAGGCCTGTTTCCCCATCTCTAGGTTTAGTCTTCCCCTTTGGCCCCTTTCTCAGGCACGGTGTCTGTCCCCAGTGGTAGAGAGTTGTCCCAGCGCCAGGCTTACATCCTCCCAGCTTCCCTGACCCCAGGGGGAAAGGAACGTCTTTCTCATTACTTCTAAGTCACGTTTCAGGATGGATCCGTGGTTTAGCCAGCCCTGCACCAGTCCCTGTGCTGAAGGGGATTTGCTGAAATTGCCCAGGTCTGAGCGGCCTGCCCACCGCTGTAGCTGGGAATGTGTGTGTAGGGAGGGATATTAGGTAGAAGCTAAAGGGGAGCTGGTGTTTCTCATAGGAGAACGGGGGTGTTCCACCAGGCAGAGTGGAAAGGGACCGAGTGCGGGCAGCGACCTGAGAAAGCTGCTCCTGCCTGTGCTGGCAGGTCACAGAGGGACCTGTGAGGCGGAGGGGAGGGTGGCAGTGGGAAGTACCCCAATGTGGGGTCCTCTGGCCTCCTGGGGGGCTGGGACGGCAGCCCGGGAGGTGGCCAGGCCCGAGGCCATCATGCCCCCCGTCCCCAGGTGCGGTTCTCCCGGCCCGAGTCGGAGCAGGCTCGGCAGCGCCGCGTGCAGTCCTACGAGTTCCTGCAGAAGAAGCACGCCGAGGAGCCCTGGGTCCGCCTGCACTACCACGGCCTGCGGGTGAGCGGCCGGGAGAGCGGAGGGAAGGGCTGCCGTGCGGCCACTGTCCACCTCGCCCTTCCTTCAGAGTCCCGTGGCCGCTTGCCAGCGCCCCAGGACGGGGGGATCACATCCCGCACAGTGTCCTCCGCTCCCATGGTCCCCTCTGCCCCAGGGGAGGCACGGCTGCCACCCGGTCCTGGGTGCAGCCCCAGCGCCCCAGCGGAGCGAGCGAGCCTCTTGCTGAGCCCGGAGCGGGGCTGCTGTTGGCTCCCATGTCTTCCCTGCACCGTGGGCCTGGACCTCAGGCACACTCACCGGCACTCACATGGCCAAGGTCGCCGTGGAACTGCCACGGTGACTTACTGTGCTTTTTCACCCCGGAACCCAGTTCCTGAAATTGTGTGGAGGAGGGAAGCAACTCAATATTAGCTCCCAGCACCCACAGGCTAGGGCTCCTAGCGTTTTTCTAGGGGAGGAGTCTGGATTTTCTGGAACCTTCCTGGGAGAGATTTGTGTTGACAGAGCCTTGGCCTCAGGGTCAGACTTGCAGAAGCTCTGCTGTTTCCTAGTGTGTGACATTGGGCAAGTTACCTAACCTCTCTAAATCTGTTCATCTGTAAAATGGGGATAATAATAACAGGACCTGACTTGGTGGCATTACTTTGAGGACAGGTGAGTTGGTGTTAATTACAGTCTTTAGTACAGAGCCTGGCACACAGTAGGTGCTCACTGAACGCTAGCTGTCATTGCGTCACAGACAGGCACTGAGGCACCGTGTTGGGGCTGTGCAGCCATGAAATCTCAGGTAGCCACAGGCCACACCACAGAGCCAGCCTCGGGGTGCCTGGGATCTTGGGGCAGCACAGTGGGTGGCTAGAGCGGCAAGTGGTGAGAACTGGATGTGGAGGGCTACGGGGCTTCAGCTGAGGTTCCTCCCCCCCGCCCCCCCGCAGGACAGCCGCTCTGAGCACGAGCGCCAGTACCTGCTGTGCCAGGGCTGCAGCAGTGCCGAAAACACAGAGCTCGTCAAGTCGCCCAGGTGGGACTGGCACGGTGGCCCCTTGGGTGGCCTGGGGGAGCAATGTGGGAGGGCTGGGCCTCTTCTGGCTACTGGCAAGGAAGCTTCAGCCGGGGGACTGCCGTTCGCGGGCTGCTGACCTGCCCTCTCCTCTCCGCAGCGAGTACCTCCTGATGTTGGTGCCGCCCAGCCAGGAGGAGGAGAAGTGAGTAGAGTGGGCTGGGCGACACCCAGGGCTCTGCCTGTGGCCTCTGACTGGCCTCTGACCCGCCGCCTGTGTTTCTAACAGAGACAAACCTGTGGCCCCCAGCAACGTCCTGTCCATGGCCCAGCTGCGCACCCTGCCCCTGGCCGATCAGATCAAGATCCTGATGAAGAATGGTGGGTGCTCATGGGTGCTCATTGGACCCTTCACCTCTCGAGTCGGGGACAGACTGAGGACCAAGGGGTGAGGCCAGAGGCTCCTTCTGCCCTCTGCTTGGAGCTGCCGTTTTACAGTTCCCGGCACCATCCCCACTCCTCCCCTGCTCTGTGAGCGCCTTCCTGAGCCTTAGTTTGTCGGTCTCTGAAAAGGGACTGGTAGCTCGGAGGCCAAGGGCTGATCCCGAGCCCTGCCCCTGACTGTGAGCTGCTCACCTGCGCAGTGCTGTGGTGCCTACGCGGGACGGGTCTTTTTCTTGGAGGGTCCTGTGAGCTAGAATCTGTGGGCGCCGGGAGCCGGTGAGTGGCAGGCATGAGCCTTGAACCTCAGCTGAGTCCCAGGCCCAGCAGTGGGCTCTTCCGAGATGCCCACTCCAGGGTCTCTGGGGCCCGAGCAGAGCAGAGCTCCCTGCTGTGCCTGGGGCTGCAGGACTGCGGGCCTTCCCCGACCCTGCCCCGCTTGCTTGGATGGGGGGGCTCGGGCAGTTGGGGTGAGCAGAGCATAATGGCTAAGTGCGTGCCTCTGGACCCTGGTGACCTGCCGTCTCATTCTGACTCTGCCACGGACGAGCCAGATGATCAGGGGCCAGTTTTGAACCCCTGGACCTGAGTAGAATGGGGCGTGTCTCCTGACACTCGGGCTTCCTCCTGGGCATTGCCTTCAGGGTCCACTGAACCGTGTCCTGGTTGTCATTCACGGCTGGCTGCTCTTTGAGCTGGACAGGCAGAGCCGCGGGGCAGGGAAGGGCCAGCCTCCTCTCCCGTCTGATGTCTCTGCCTCCTCAGTGAAGGCCATGCCTTTTGCCAACTTGATGAGCCTCCTGGGCCCCTCTGTGGACTCCGTGGCTGTTCTGCGTGGCATCCAGAAGGTGGCGATGTTAGTCCAAGGAAATTGGGTGGTGAAGAGGTAAGTTGTCTGTAGCCCCTTAATGGGAGCACTTAATCCACTTATGTTTAATACGGTTGCTGATCTTTGGGTTTAAACCTGCCTACATTGCATTTAATGTTCATTGTTACCTTCTACTGGCTCTCTTTTTATTCCATTTTTCCTGCTAATTTGGAAGTTACCCTTTCGTAACTGTTTTAGTGATTTCCTGCACATTTCAGCATGCACTCGTGACTTGTCTCAGTTTATATTAATTGCTGCTTTTGCCCTCATCCAGGATAATTCAAAGAACTCAGAAGGTTTTACATTTATCTTCCAAGTCACGTGCTGTTGTATAGTGTCCTTCTCGCTACTTTAAACTCAACAAGACATAGTCTCTGGTTGGCATTCTTTCCATCTGTTCACATATTTGCCTTTGGATTGTGTTCCACGGGTCACGAAGGTGTGTCTAAGTGTGAACTTCTTTTGACGTGTCCTGTTGGATTTCATGGGTCTTACATTTGTGACGTGATGTCTTTCAGCAGCTTCTCTTTTCCTGAGATTCCTCTCTAGCCTGTCTGCCTCCTGCACCAGACTGTCAGTTTCAAGGGGGTGGGACTGCCTGTTGACTGGCTCCCTTACGTCCCTGGTTCTCAGTATAATGCCTGGCACAGAGTAAATGTAGGTGGCTATCTACATTTTAGGCACATTCGAGTTATATTAGTTCTAAATGGTGTAATGTACACACTTTTTAGAAAGTGTGATATAAAGTGAAAAAGCTGTTAAAGAGTGAATTGTTACAAATTTTTATAAAAGTAATGCACTGCGGCCCTGGCCAGTGTGGCTCCGTTGGTTGGAACATCGTCCCATGCACCCAGAGGTTGTGGGTTCAATTCCTCGTCAGGGCACACACGCAGGTTGTAGGTTTGATCTCCGGTCGGGGCACATTTCTCACATGGATGGTTCTCTGTCTCTCCTTCCTTTCTCTCTCTTTAAGACCAATAAAAAAAAGTAATTCACTGCAAGAAGTCCATGAATACCCATTTTGGTTGACTAATTACAAAGTATATTCATGTCATGGCCACAGGGTGGCGCCCTCGCCCTGGGAAGCACAGGCCCTGCATACGCATTGGGTATCTTAAACGATGGAAGACTTCTCGGTGCCCATCACTCATTAGATGGGGCCCTGTGTTACGGCACCCGTGAACGAGAGCCAGGGGCCACCCAGTTACACACTGGAGGACATTGGCCCAGCGCCATAGACGCTCCAACCCCTGGCAGCGAGGCTGCCATGGCTGGGGCTGCAGCTTGGCCCAATACCACATGTGCCCCTTCCAGCGGGTGGTCTGTCCCTGTGGTCTCCGCCCTGACGCCGCCCTGGCCACCCCAGCAAGGCCTCTGGTTCCTTCCGCCCTGTCCCTTTGTGTCCCTGTGAGGGGATATGCAACATTCACACGTTTGTCCAGTGTGTCTGACTGCTTGTCCTGGGCCCTACAGGGCACTCGCATTCACACACTGTCCCTGGCCGCAGATCTGTGGGGCCAGAGCGGGCACAGAATGTAGAGGTCCGGGGCCTGGGCCACATCCATTCAACACCTGCTTAGCGGCCGCCTGCTCTCTCTGGTAGCAGTGAGCGGCCGGGGGCCAGGCCCCTGTCCTGAGAGTGTTTATGGGAAAGGGTGGTGGGCACGGAGCTCAACCTCAAGGATGGGTAGTAGCTGGTGGCCAGGTAGGATTGAGGGGGTGGGGCAGCAGGAGCAGAGGTGGTGCCGGGTGGTGAGTGTCCTGAGTAGCAGGCCTGTGGGCTGGGAGGGTTGTGCTGTGGACATGCGTGTAGAAAGCCTCACGCCTGCGCATTTGCCTCGGCCCTGAAGTTCTCTGAGCCTAGTGCTGGCCCCTTCTCTCAGGCCTCCCTCACTTGTGCTCAGGGCCTGTCCAGGTCCCAGCCCTGCCCCTCACCCCCTCTGTCACTGGTCTCTCTCGGGATTGCACGTGCTGTCCATACGGGACCCACTGTTTTCCCAGAGTCTGGGGCTGGCCACGTCTGCCTCTGAGCCCCTGACCACTTCATGTCCGTGCAGTGGCCTTGGGGCTGGGCCAATCGTGGCGGTGGGGGCTCAGGAAGGGGTAGGAGGGCCCAGCTGGTTTGGCTCAGTGGTTAAAGCGTCGGCCTGTGGGCTGAAGGGTCTCAGGTTTGATTCCAGTCAAGGACACGTACCTTGGTTGCAGGCTCGATCCCCGGCCCTGGTCGGGATGTGTGCTGGAGGCAACCAGTGGATCTCGATGGATTCTCTCTCTCTCCCTCCCCCTTTCCCTTCCACACTCTCTAAAAATCAATGTGGGGAAAATACCCTCAAGTGCTCAGGTGAGGGAGGGTTGACAGTAACAGCAAAGACAAAAGAGAACTTAAAAGCTTTATTTCTCTCAATGGACTGGAATTCCTATTTGTTAAAAAAAAAAGGGGGGGGGAGGGTAGGAAGAAGAACTCTTGGGGTGGGGAGGAGAGTGTGTCTCTTTCCTACATATGTGTTCACAGAGCCAGGCTGGGGAAAAGGGGGGCTCTAAGGGGGGCTGCGATCCAGGCCTCGATCAGTCCGTTTTGGAAAGAGGCTGGGCAGGGACGGGAGGCAGATGGGGCTGAGGACAGGGACTGACCCGCCACCACTCTCGTTGGCAGTGACATCCTGTACCCCAAGGACTCCTCCAGCCCTCACAGTGGTGTGCCCGCCGAGGTGCTCTGCAGGGGCCGAGACTTCGTTGTAAGTGCCCAGGCTCTGGTGCCTGTGGGGGTGAATGTGCTGTGGAGGGGGGACAGCACAGGGCTTCCAGGCTCTGGTGCCTGTGGGGGTGAAGGTGCTGTGGAGGGGGGACAGCACAGGGCTTCCAGGCTCTGGTGCCTGTGGGGGTGAAGGTGCTGTGGAGGGGGGACTTCCAGGCTCTGGTGCCTGTGGGGGTGAAGGTGCTGTGGAGGGGGGACAGCACAGGGCTTCCAGGCTCTGGTGTCTGTGGGGGTGAAGGTGCTGTGGAGCGGGGAGGGGGGACAGCACAGGGCTTCCAGGACCTGGCCAGGGCAGTGGCCAAGGCCAGGCCTGTGTGGCCGGGCAGGGGCTCTAGGGTCCTGGCTTTGTACAGACCTTGGAGCCCCTCTCGCCGAGGCTTGCGAACCCGAGGATTCTGGCCAACGAGCTTCATTTGGCTCGAGTGGTGGTCTTCAAATGTTGCCTTGGTTGATTTTTGCAAATCAAAATGACGTTGCAGACCAGATTTCTAGCTCCTCATGAATAATTAGAGTCTGGTGGGACTGGCCCCAGCCGAACAGCACCCACTTGGGGCAGGGCTGACGATCCCCGTGCACACGGCGCTGGGCGTGTCTGCTGCTCTCATGCGTGTTCCCGGCCTGGCGGCCTGGCTTTTGCAACTCCTGAGCTTGGTCATCTCCACCCCCCCGCCCTGCCCTTAGCCAGAACCTCAGTGCCTGCCGCGGCAGAGTTCTCGGGGGGCCGGGCGTCTTTGTGGTCTGGGGCCCAGGGTGAGGAGGTCCAGCTGTCGCTTTGGGGAGACAACCCTGGGGTCCTGTACGAAGGAGAAGACAGGGTGCAGAGTTGAAGTGACTGCCCACGGGCAGATCCACACCCACATTGGCCCGGCCCTGGCTCCCGGGACAGCAGCCCCTCTGCCTCCTGAGAACATGCTTTCTCCCCCGCAGATGTGGAAGTTCACTCAGAGCCGGTGGGTGGTGCGGAAAGAGGTGGCAGCAGTGACAAAAGTAAGTGATGCTCTCAGTCGGCGGGGAGGGGGCTGGGGGCATTTGGGGCTGGCCGGCCTCACCCTTGCCCCCGCCCCCAGCTCTGTGCGGAGGATGTGAAGGACTTCCTGGAGCACATGGCCGTGGTGAGGATCAACAGAGGCTGGGAGTTCGTCCTGCCGCACGACGGGGAGTTCATCAGGAAGCACCCTGACGTGGTCCAGCGGCAGCACATGCTGTGGACGGGCATCCAGGCCAAGTAAGGGTGCCCTGGGCGTGGCGAGGGGCTGTGTGTCCCCCCTTCCCACTCAGGTGGACATTGCTGGCTGACCCCAGAACCCCAGCAGAGGCCTGACACCGCCTCTTGTGGTGGCCAGAACCTGTCTGTCGTGGGAAGGGGACAGGGACGGGGAGCAGGGCCACAGTGCTGCCAGCACACGGTGTCTTCAGTCAGCAGGCTATCCCGGCGTTTGGGGTGGTGAGATGATGGGGATGTGGTTTAGAGTAAGTGTTGGCTCTTGTTTTCAGATTAGAAAAAGTCTATAACCTGGTGAAGGAAACCACGCCAAAGCAGCCGGACGGACAATCAGGTGTGCGGGCGACCGGCTGGGCAGGCCTCCCCTCGCACCGGGCTCAGGGCTGGGCCTGGGCCTGGGCACAGTGTGGGGATCTTTCCCTTCCCACCGGCCTCCGGCGCAGGCAGAGCTGCAGCCTCACAGACCAGGCACTTCTGCACTCAGGGCTGGTCAGGGCCAAGCCCCTGACACCTGCTCGCTTTGCTCTCGGGGAGGCAGGGGACGTGGGGGGTGGCCCTGGCAGGAGCTCAGCACTAACCCATCCTGGACCTCTGAGTGTGGGAAGCTGGTTTTGCCAGTTCTTTCTTCCCTCGTTGCTGGGGTAGTTCAACCCGCTGGGTAAGGTGAGAGTGACGGCAGGGCTGGGCCTCCTGCCGCAGCCCAGCCAGCCTGCCTTGTTCCTGTCCCCTGTCGGGCTGGAAGGGATTGTCCTCGGGGCAGAGAGGCTGTGGCCCCCCCTCGGCCCGATGTGCCCTCCTGAGCAGCCTTCCTCTCCGTACAGGGCCTGCAGGGCTGGTGTCTGGGGACCAGCGGGTCCAAGTAGCCAAGAGCAGGGCCCAGCAGAACCACACGCTGCTGGAACGGGAGCTGCAGCGGAGAAAGGAGCAGGTCAAGGTGTCTGCGGTCCTGCCTGGTGTGCAGATCAAGGAGGAGCCCCTGAGTGAGGAGGGAGAGGAAGAGGAGGAGCAAGCCGTGGAGGAAGGCGAGCCCATGGACACCTCACCCAGTGGTGGCCTCCACAGCAGGCTGACCAACGGGCTGCCTGTCGGGTGGGCTGCAGGCGGGGACAGCTTCAATGGGCACCCGCCCCCCAGCTGTGCCAGCACCCCCGTGGCCCAGGAGCTTCGGGCCTTCGTGGAGGCCACCTTCCAGAGACAGTTTGTGCTCACACTGAGCGAGCTCAAGCGCCTCTTCAACCTACACTTGGCTAGCCTGCCCCCTGGCCACACGCTCTTCAGCGGCATCTCGGACCGAATGCTGCAGGACACGGTGCTGGCCGCTGGCTGCAAGCAGATACTGGTGCCTGTAAGTGGGACCCGCACCCTTGGGGACGGTCGGGTAGAAAGGAGCTCGAGAGAGAAGTCGAGTCACTCCAGAGTGGCCTGAGCCCAGCCAGCTTTGGGGGAGCCAGCATGGGGCGTGGGGACTAGGGGAGACCACTGACCTGGGTTCGAGTCTTGGCTCTCATGTGATGGTTGTGCGTGACTGGGCCAGCCAGCCTTGGGCTCTGCACCCTCCTCTAAGGTGGGCGATTGTTCGTGTTTGTGTCACAGGACTCGGCAAGGGCTGAAGGATACATGCCCGTCCTGGTTTCTAGCAACCCCCCACCGGCACCTCAGATCGCTCCTCTCAGCCTTGCCATTTTTAGGGTGATTTCTAGTGTCACTGGTCTTTGCACCCCGCAGATGAAGAGACTGGTTTCAGGAAAGTGGGATGAGCCTGTTTAAAGGTCAGGTGCCCAGGAGGTGACAGCTGGATTCTGAATAGTCCTTCCTGCTTCAGCTGAGGAGCGGAGCTGTTCACGGCCCCGGCTTGCGGTGGAGCCCCTCGCTGAGCGCGGAGGGCCAGGCTGTGGCCTCGGGAAGCAGGGAGGCTTGCTGGCTCTTCTCCCCCCAGGCCCCGCCCCGACCTAGCAGCAGGCAGGTGAGGTGGGCCGCACTGCCTCCTCACAGGGGAGCGCTGCTGTCTGCAGTCCGGGGTCAGAGCCTGCAGCCTTGGGAGAGCCGAGGCTAAGGCCCGTCTCTGTGTCTGAGGAGCAGAAACTAGGGCAAGAGGCCCTGGGTGCCAGGCTGGCGAGGCTGTCCCCGGGGACTTGGCCCTCGGGGGAAGGAGCCTCCTTGGGTAGGTCTCGTACAGAAGGCCTGGGGCTTGGGCCCTGCCCTCTTTGGAGCCACCCCTCCCTGACTCCCCAGCAAATGGGTGTAGTTAGCTGCAGGGTCACCTTCTCTGAGCTGGGCCAGGCTGTCCTGGGTGGCTGGAGTGGACAGAAGGCGAGGGACGCTCTTGCCTGCTTCCTCTTGGTAGGGCTGGTGTCTGTGACACTGGGCCTTCTCGGCAGCGTGCCCGTCACCCTCCCTCCTGTGGCCCTGACGCGGGGCCCAGGCACAGTCCTGTCTGAGGTGGGAGAGGCCTCAGGCCTGTCCAGCCTCGTGGCTTTCCACGGGCAGCGGAGGCCCCGGGAGAGCGGGAGACTTGGCTGTGTGACCCCGGGCAGTAAGTAAGCCTCTGACTGCCTTCCCCACGGAGGGGAGCGAAACACCTCCCCGCCTCTGGGTCTGATGATCCAGTGAGCCGGCGTTTACCCCGCCTGGGCTTTATGGGGTAGCACCAGCTGTGCCGGGTGCCACCTTCCTTGCCTCCCCTTCTCCAGGTACCCAAGCCAGCACAGTGGCATGGGCTGCTTGGGAGGCGGACAGGGCCTTCAACCCACCATGTACAGCCTCGTGGAAGGGACTGGAAGGAGGCGTGTGCCCAGGGAGTTGGGGGAGGCTTCTCAGGACACATCTGAGAGTTGGTATTCAGGGAAGGAGAAGGCTGATGGGAAAGCAGAGTGAGCTAATGCCAGGCTAGTGGGAAAAGAGCCGCTTCCCCAATGTACTGAGCACGTTGGGGGCTCTGCCATTGTCGCCCCCCAGGGCCCTGATGGGGGTGGCTGGCCCCCTCCCCAAGAACCAGACTGGTGCCAGCGGGGAGGGTCCCCATGGTGAAGACAAGCAACCAGCTCACACCTGGGCCTCGGTTAGTTTCCCCCACAGACGGCCGCTTCCCCGGATGAGCAGAAGGTGTTCGCCCTCTGGGAGTCTGGAGACATGAGTGATCAGGTGAGGCGACCTTTGCTGCTCAGAGTGCCTCACAGTTCAGGTTTTCCAGCCCTTCCCAGTCCAAACAGCCTGGGCACTGTCAGACCGGCTGGAGGTGCCCGTAGTGTGAGCCCACGTCTGGCTCCCAGTGCCAGCCTGTGGGCCAGCTGCATGGGAGTAGCCTGGAAACGGCTCGAGTCAGCTCATCGGGACCGGGCCGTGTCCTGGTACATACACGGCTACACAGCTTTCTGGAGGTTCTGACGCCCCGCTGGCTGGCAGGCCAGGCTGGACCCGTCGCTCGGGCCTCTGGCAGCAGCCGCACAAGGTGCCTCCTTAGTCTGGGCGCTGGGTTTCTGTGAGAAACTGTCCTTTTCCTCTCGTCACACCTGCAGTCATGGGGGTCCGGTGACCAGACATGAATTAAACCAGGACACGGTCTGTGCAGCCATGGACCCTGACGTGCCCACGAACTTGCCTGCACTTTAGAGATTAAGGTTGCATTGCTCACACCACAGGTGCCGGGGGAAGGGAGTGAGCAAGAGCCCCCACTGAGTTCTTGGCTCCCTTCTGCCTCTTGGAAGGGGGCTGGCTGGCAGGCAGGATATAAAATGGGGGGCTCTGATGGGCTGTGGTTGGGGAACAGTCGAATGATCTCTCTGTGCTTTGGCCAGAATAGGTAGGTGGTCTCAGTTCATTACTCCTGAAATACTCTGATAACTTAAAGTAGTAAGTGCATATTTTAAAATCCAGTAAGACTGACAGCTTTAAGGGTCTATGCCTGACCCGATTTCGAGCCACCCCTCGACTACCCAGCAAATGGGTGTAGTTATCTGCAGGGGCTACCACTTTTTAACTGCCAGAAGAGTGCCTCAGAATGCACGTAAACGGCTGTTGGATGTATCAACACTGTCAGTGTCAGTGCTTGCAGCATGGTGGCTGCAAATGTGTTCTTTGTAGGGCCCAATGTCGGCATTATGCTATGACTGTATTTTTTTATGCTACTTCCTGTTTTCATTTGCATGGTTCCTGAACACAGATACCAACAGTAATACCGATGTTGCATGATTCCCAGAGGGCCTCTCCAGGGGGACTGGCTTACGGAATCTCGTGTCTTCCTCCTTGATTCATTTGGCTTCCCAGGGACAGGGACTTGGCTGTTCTTTCGTGCCTTAAAAGTGGCTCTGTGGTCCTCAAGTAGAATTGTCTGTCTGGGGCTGGAATGTTAGAGGGCAAATCATTTTCCCTCTGAATGAAAGACATTTTCCATTGCATTCCAGCTTTCAGAGTTGTTCAATGACATCCCACTTCTCTTCTATCTGGTTTTTATTTTGGGATGTAATGCTCTTCGGGTCATCTGTTTCCTAGGTGCCATGTCATGTCTGTGCCAGCACTTTCAGCCACATATTCCTCACCCCTTCTCTGGCTTCATGGACTTTAGATGGCGCTTTCCCCACCTGCCCAATCAGCTCTCTCCTGTTTATTATGCATCAGTGTGTCTAAACGGCTTATGCTCTGTTGGGCATATATCTTTATTTTGAGTCTTCATTTTGTTGGGGTCTGAGAGAGGACCAAACGTGTTCATCTTTCACCAGAGTCCATGAGCAAGGACTTTGATCTTAGACTGGTTTGGGGATGTTTCTCTTTTAATTGATTGCTTTCCATAATAACATGTTTTTGCTATTAAAGCATCGACAGGTTTTGCTTGAAATTTTCTCCAAAAATTACCGGGTACGCCGGAACATGATCCAGTCTCGGTTGACTCAGGAGTGTGGCGAAGATCTCAGCAAACAGGAGGTGGATAAAGTGCTAAAGGTATGCCTGTTTTTGTGTAACAACATCCAGAGGCAGAGCTTAAGCACGAGGGTGCCCCACGACAGGCCCTTCGCTGTCGTAGGTGGAGGCGGGCTCTAGTCGGCTGCTTTCCTGCCACTCGGTGAATGTTAAATCAGGTCCTTGGCAACACATAAATGATTGACATTGGGGTGGTCTGTGCTGAAGGACTAAACGGAGTAAGGTATAGGCTCCACCTTCAAAAAGTGGGTCATCTTCACCCTTCAGAGTCCTGACTCTCCTCCCCCCTTTCAGCCTGTACCTCTTGCATGACTTTTGCCATAGCCACATACCAACTCTTGTACTCCTTAACTTTGAGGAGAACCGGTTTTAACTTGTCCAGTAGATGCGAGTACTTGAGTGTACTACTACCTATCTGCTTGTATGAACTGACTGCTCCAAATACCGTATTTGCACAAACATTGAAACACAGAGAGTTGATGACAGTTACCTTATGTTCTTTTATCTGTTGTCGTAAACATCCACGGCTGTAAATATAGTGACACTATTTGTGAAGCACCTTTGTCTGGTCAGCTGTTCAGTTTTTCTATTTTGTGTTTATCAAGCAGGTTTATTTGTAGTTCCTCCCTCTTAAGACCCCTGTGAGCAGAAAAGGGGGTCAGGGGCTGAGGCCCAAACACTGAAGGGACAGACCAGGCAGGTCTTGATTTTCCATTTGTTCTATTAATTCCTGAGTCATTGCATGCATATAAGCATAACCAATGGACGCAAAACTCGGGGGGGTGAGGGCATATATGGGAGTGGGGTGGGGGGAGGGGCAATGGTAAGATATGTACACATATAATACCTTAATTAAAAAAAAAAAATCCTGAGTCAAGTTGTGAAATTCTGCCCAGAATCATCGAGCAGCTACCTTTCCTGCTGATGCCTGCCCCTAACACGTTTCTCTCTTCATAGGACTGCTGTGTAAGCTATGGTGGCATGTGGTACCTTAAAGGGACAGTACAATCTTGACAGTTACCACAAACCACTACCCCAGTGAATCTCAGCCCCAGGAAGAACAGCAGAGCCAGCACAGGTGGAAGTAGAGTCTCAGTTGCTTCAGAAGACACAGAGCAAGAGGGACTACCATCTGGAGGCCTATGGCATGGCACTGTCCAGGGGACAGAGGGGATTGCATTCAGCCAGTGCTAGGATCACCTTCAGTTGCATCGCTCCCAGAAGAGACCATCAGAACCTTCTTTGCAGTACAGTTTGAAAATCCTGGTTTATTTTGGTTATTTGGTTTCATTCTCATAATAGAGTGTATTCTGACATGGGCAGGATGATGAAAATCATGGTTTAATATTCTACTTTTCAAACTTAATGCCAACAAGGTCTAAGTTATGTTTACAAGATTAAAAAATCCCTCAAGGTTTTTAATATTTAAAATGCCTAGAAGCCAATATTTAGTCTTTGATGATCTATCTGCTAAGACTTCTGCCAATTTCATCAAACAAACCAAATTGAATTGTTTTACTGTTCGGTTTCTATGGCCACTTTACCTTGTAAAACAACCCTACTTTATGTAGCAGTCTCAACTGTTTACATGAACTGTAGCAAAAAACCAGAATCAAATCCATCTATTCTTAATGTTTGCATAAGGATGCAAACAAAATCAGGTAAGTATGGAACAATGTATAAGTGAGGTTATCACACTTTGATGTAAGAAATTTCTATTTTGTGTATTTTTAAATAAATGTTAACACTAACCTGGCATCACGGTGCTGCTGTCCTCAGCTGGCTACAGGAAGACAGTGCTGTCTGTGTGGAGCCTTGTGCGTCAGTCAGCAAGTGGGCGGGACTCCTGAAAGCAACACTGCCCAGCACATACGCAAAACTGACATGGAGATAGTAAAAAGAAACCAATTCAACTTACTATTTATTTAGCCCAATACAACGAAGACATGAACATGTAATAAAAAATTTCACATTTTCTTGTATTAAGTTTTCAAAATCTGGTGTGTCACACATACAATATTCTCATTTTGAAAGAGCCACAGTTAAAGTGCCCAGTAGCCACGTGTGGTGGCCTGACTGGACAGTGCAACCCCAGAGGGTTATGAAAAAGTAAGCTGGGTTGGGGAAGATGTGAAATTTGCCGTATTGTATTTTGGGGCAATAGCCACCACTATCTGAAGGTTTAGATGGTCTACTTCCCTACACCAACTGCCAAAAAAGAAAAACATCCAATATGGTAGCATAGTTTAACAGGTTAATTGTAGACTATGCTCTTGGTTCTAATACACAAGCCTAAAGAGGAAAACATTACTAAAATTACTCTGGAGTGTGTCCAGCTGTTGTTATTAGCACATTACCAAGGGGAGACCCTTGGGGTGCAGCAGAAACAGCGCAACCTTAGAGCGAAAAACAGGGTTCTTAGGCCTAACCTTAAAGGGGCATGAATTGAACATTGAGTTCAAACAACTAGAAAAATAAACATAAATATAGGAGGAAATAATTAACAAAAATTGAGATAAACATGAATGTAAAATAAAATATACCAATAATTAACCAATGAAGGAAAATGGCACAAATCCCAAATAGATGTGTGAAATGGGAAACACTACAGGGGAATTAGACTATTTATAAGCAAAATATGGATTATTAAAACTGGCTAGAAAAAAGTTGCAACAGACATTCTTAGAAAAGAAAAGGCTTAGGTAACATGAATTATATCAAACCTTTAAGACATAAACAATAGGGATAACTTCAATATGTAACAAGCCTCCAAATTCTTATGACAGAGGCAGCATGGTACAAATAAAGATCCTAATAGTGGATTCCAGCGGCATGTTTGATACTGCCATAATACAAAACCACTACTAAGACAGAAATGCAAGGGTGGTATCACAGTGTATGGGGGAAAAACCCCCAAACATCTTGGGGATCAAAAATCTACAGTTCATGCCAGGTACAAGTTCTCAAAATAGGATTAATGGAGTCTTTATTAAAGGAAAACTAATAAATATTGGACATATTCCTTAGGATTGAGACAGATGTTTACTCACCACAATTATTTAACCTTTTGCACTCGGATGTCGAGTGTGACTCGACACAGCATTAGAATAAAGGAATTGAGAAAAAAGCAAGCGGGTGCAAAGGGTTAATACTAGAGGCCCAACGCACAAAATTTGTGCATGGGTAGGGTCCCTAGGCCTGGCTGGCGATCAGGGCCCATTGGGGGCTGCTGGTCGGGGCCTCCCTTCCCCAGCTGCTGGCCAGGGCCTGCCTTCGTTCTGTGCTGCCCCCTGGTGGTCAGCACATGTATAGCAAGCAATCGAACTCCCACAAGAACACTGTATATTAGCCTTTTATATATATATATAGATAGATAGATTCTGGGGATACTGGGTAAAGCAGGTAAGAATAAGGGAGCCCTATCTAGTTTGACTCAGTGAATAGGGCATCAGCCTGTGAACTGAAGGGTCTTGGGTGTCCTGTGTTCAATTCCAGTCAAGGGCACGCACGTTGGTTGTAGGCACAATCCCCAGCCCTGGTTAGGGAATGTGCAGGAGGCAACCAATCTATTTGTCATCTATGTTTCTGTCTCTCCTCCCTCCTCCCACTCTCTCTAAACATCAGTGGAAAAATATCTTTGGGTGAGGACTAACAACAAAAAGAATAAGGAGAAAGATATAAAAATAGAGGAGTCAAAATTAATATTTTTTTCAGATACAATGATCTAAAAGCTGTTCTCAGAATTAAACAAGATAGCTGGAGTAAATAGCTTTCTTATCTGCATCTAGTTAGAAAATATAATGAAGATCTTGTAACCTCCAGGAGATGAACCTTTTAAAATGTACAGAACCTAAGTGATAAAAAGTTGAAAGCTTGATGAGAGACACAATATCATTTGAACAAATAGGAAGATAGACCCATGTTTTTTGGACTGAGGTCTCTATATCATGGTCTGTTTTTTATTTTTATTTTTATACTAGAGGCCCGATACACGAAAATTCCTGCAAGAATGGGCCTTCCTTCCCCTGGCTGCCGGCACTGCCTTCAATCTGGCCTGCCGGAGCCACCATCCCACCTTCCCACGCTGCCCAGAGGCCTGGAGCTGCTGGGGTGGTGCAGGATGTCTGCAATGTCACCATGGCGACAACATAAGTGTCCCGGCCACTCAGCGCCTGCATATGCAAGTTAACCCACCAACTTTGTTGGATTAATTTTCATACTCCTGATTGGCTGGTGGGTGTCACGAAGGTACGGTCAATTTGCATCCTCTTATTAGTGTAGCTTTTTGTTTTCAGAGGAAGGGAGAAGAGAGAGGAACATCAATGATGAGAGAGAATCATTGATCAGCTGCCTCTTGCATGCCCCCTACTGGGGATCGAGCCCTGACCAGGAATCAAACCATGACCTCCTGGTTCATAGATCAATGAAGTTCATATTGGGGGAAAAAGGCAAAGTAATCCAGGAAAATTTTGAAGGAGCAATGAGGGTAACTTCTTTAAAAAAAAAAAAAATGTTATTGATATTTTACAGAGAGGAAGGGAGAGGGACAGAGAGAAACATCGATGAGAGAGAAACATCGATCAGCTGCCTCCTGCACAGCCCCTACTGGGGATGTGCCTGCAACCAAGGTACGTGCCCTTGACGGGAATCGAACCTGGGACCCTTCAGTCCGCAGGCTGACGCTCTATCTACTGAGCCAAACCGGTTAGGGCAAGGGTAACTTCTTATCAGTTAAATATGTCAAGCTGTACAGCAATTAAAAGTTATCCTACGTGCCTGAAAATCAGATCCTAGAATAGAAATTAAAACTTATGTAGAAATTTAGGACTATTTCAAGTGATAGAGACTAGATTTAGAATGGTGTTTAAGATTATTCTAGGAAGATGGTAGGGCAGGAAGCACCAGGAATGAACCAGGATACCTGTATGAGAACAAAGGACCCTATTCTCCAATACAGGAATCTGTGCTTTTATTGCTGATTCTGGTGATAGAAATTCAGACAAAAGGTGGGCAGCCATTGTTGAACTCACCCTATTGCTGCAAGCCCTTACGACTGAGATGATACCAGGGGATTTAAAAGTCTGGCATGCCCTCACCCTCACTCATCATTTTTCCCGTTTGGAGATCCAGACACTAAAGACTAGGACATTCAAAAATAGTTGCTTATATGGGAGAAATAAGAAAGCACCCATACCTGCCCAGTTAAAGGACCAGAGAAGACCTTAAGTTTTCATCTCCAGACCACTGTCAGCACAGACAGCCTACAACCACCAAAACAAAAACACACCCAAAACCCAGGAACCCTGGGAAAAGGGGACAATTTGATTTTCAGAGTTACTACATTATTAGATTAAAGTGTCCAGTGTTGCCCTAGCTGGTTTGGCTCAATGGATAGAACGTTGGACTGCAGACTGAAGGGTCCCAGGTTCGATTCCAGTCAAGGGCACATGCCTGGATTGCAGGCTTGATCCCCAGTAGGGGGCGTGCAGGAGGCAGCCGATAAATGGTTCTCTCTCATCATTGATGTTTCTATCTCTTCTTCCTCTCTCTGAAATCAATAAAAATATATTTAAATAAAATAAATAAATAAAATGTCCAGTGTTCAACAACAAAATAAGGCATACAAAAACAGGAACATGGCGCATTCAGAGGAAAATATTAAATCAATAGAAAATGTACCTGAAGACACAATGGCAGATGCACTAGACAAAGACCTGGACAGCTGTTTTAAAGGTATGCAAAGAACTAAAGGAAGATATGGAGAAAGTAAAAACAACAATGTATGAACAAAATGGATATATAGAGATCTAAGAGAAACCAAAATGTTCTGAAGCTGAAAAGAAATGAAAAAAATTCACTGAAAGGATTCAAAGGAAAACTTGAGCAGGCAGAAGAATCAGTGCACTTGAAGATGGGGCAGTGGAAAATGAGCTTGAGGAACAGAATAAAAAGATTGAAAAGCCCTAATTCATTTGGTTCAGTGGATAGAGTGTTGGCCTGCGGACTCAAGGGTCCCAGGTTCGATTCCAGTCAAGGGCATGTACCTTGGTTGTGGGCACATCCCCAGTAGGGAGTGTGCAGGAGGCAGCTGGTTGATGTTTCTCTCTCATCGGTGTTTCTGACTCTATCCCTCTCCCTTCCTCTCTGTAAAAAAATCAATAAAATATATTTTTAAAAAAAATTGAAAAAGTGAAAATAGCCTACGGGACTGTGGGACACCATCAAACAAACCTATCATGGGAGTCCCAGAGGAGGGGAGGAAGGGGTAGAGAGACTATTTGAAGAAATAATGGCTGAAAACTTTTCAAATACCATGAAAAATATGAATATAAAATATCCAGGAAATTCCATAAACCGCAAGTAAAATACATCCAGAGACCCAATGAGACACATAACCAAACTTTCAAAAGCCAAGGATAATTCTGAAAGCAGAAAGAAAAGTGAATCGTCACATACAAGGGATCCACAATAAGATAACAGATTTCTCACTAGAAACTTTGGAGGCCAGAAGACAATGGGCCAATATAGTCAAAGAAAAAACCTGAACCAAGAATCGTATGTCCAGCAAAACTGTCCTTCAAAGGGGAGGGAGAAATTAAGACATTACCAGAAAACAAAAGCTGAGGGAATTTGTGGCCATTAGATCTGCTCTGAAAGAAATGCTCAAGGGAGTCCCGCAAGGGGCAACAAAAGGATACTAGACAGTAACATGAAGCTATATAAAACAATGAAGATTCCAATAAAGGTAAATACATTGGCAATTATAGGAGGTGGTATTATTAACAATGGTTTGTAAGTACTTTCTGGATACATGATTTAGGAGCTATACATTTAAGAAAAAAACATTATTAGTGTAAATAGTATTACTGCAACTTTGATTTGTAACTCTAAATCTTGTTTTCTAGATAATTTAAAAGATTAATGCACTTTAAAATGACCAAATTAGCCCTAACCAGTTTGGCTCAGTGGATAGAATGTCGGCCTGTGGACTGAAGGGTCCCAGGTTCGATTCTGGTCAAGGGCATTGTACCTTGGTTGCGGGCACATCCCCAGTACGGAGTGTGCAGGAGGCAGCTGATCGATGTTTCTGACTCTCTATCCCTCTCCCTTCCTCCTTGTAAAAAATCAATAAAATATATTAAAAAAATAAAATGACCAGATTATGTTTTGGGGTACACAGTATATAAGAGGTGATTTTGTGACATCAGTGAAAGGGAGGGCACAAAGGATTAATTTGTAATTAATCCTTTAAGAGCTGTAAAGGATTAATTTGATGTTACTTAATATGGTATAAATTCAAAAACACTATTCAGAAAGAATGTATGCACCCCTATGTTCATAGCAGCACAATTTATAATAGCTAAGAGCTAGAAACAGCCAAAGAGCCCATCAGTAGCTGAGTGGATAAAAAAGCTGTGGTACATTTATACCCTGGAATACTATGCAGCAGTAAAAAAGAAGGATCTCTTATCCTTTGAGACAGCATGGAGGGACCTGGAGAGTATCATGCTAAGTGAAATAAGCCAGCCAGAAAAAGACAAGCTTCACATGATCTCACTCATATGTGGAATCTAATGAGCAAAATAAACTGATGAACAAAATAGATCCAGGGACATAGAAGCATAGAACAGACTATGGAATCTCAGAGGGAAGGCAGGGGAGGGTGGGCAGGTGGGAAGTTATCAACCAAAGAACTTGCATGCGTATACTCACAACCTATGGACACAGACAATAGGGTGGTGAAGACCTGGGGTGTGTGCCAGCTTGAGGGCTCAATGAGGGAAAAAGGGAAACATAGATAATACTTCCAACAATAAAGATTAAAAAATAATTATTAAAAAAAAAAGAAAGATATCAGCCTTAGCTTGTTTGGCTCAGTGAATAGAGTGTCAGCCTGTGGACTGAAGAGTCCTGGGTTCGATTCTGGTCAAGGGCCTGTACCTTGGTTGCAGGCTCGATCCCTGTTCCTGGTTGAGATGCAATGAATCAATGTCTCTCTCTCAAATTGATGTTTCTCTGTCTCTCCCCCTCCCTTTCACTCTCTCTAAAAACAAAACAAAACAAAAACGCAATGGAAAAATAAGCTCAAATGAGAATTAACAACAACAGATATCAGCCCTGGCTGGTCTAGTTCAGTTGGTTGGGCATCATCCCACGCACTGAAAGGTTGCTGGCTGGATTCCTGGTCAGGCACATGCTTGGGTTGTGGGCTCCATCCTTGGTAGTAGGTGTGCAGGAGGCAGCCAATCGATTTCTCTCTTTCTCTCCCATGCCCTCTCTATAAATCAATTTAAAAATCTTTTTTTATTTGTTAACTAGAGGCCCGGGGCACAAAATTTGTGCATGGGCGGGGTCCTTAGGCCTGGCAGGCGATCAGGGTTGATCAGGTTCCCCACCTCCCCACCTCCTCCTTCCCTTGCCACCTGCGTCCGCTGCCACCACCCCTGGTTCCCCGTCCCAGCCCGGGGCCTGGCCCCAATTGGGCAATTTGGACCTGCTGGTCGGGGGGAGGGGCCAATTGCCACCAAGGTGGGCGGGCAATGGGCTGTTCAGGGCCTGCTGGCCAAGGTAGGGGCCTGGGAATTTGGCTGCCAGCCCCAAGGAGGGAGCCAGCTCTTGGCCACCCTGGGAAAGGGGCCATATCCACCGCCACCCACCCCCGGTTCCCCGTCCCAGACCAGGGGCCTGCTGGCTGAGGGGAGCAACCAGAAGGTTGGCTAGCAGGCCTCATTGGCAATCAGGGCCTGCAGGCTGGGGGCAGCTCCTGTGTTGAGCGTCTCCCTCCTGGTGGTCAGTGCACATCATAATGACTGGTTGTTCTGGTCATTCCGTCATAAAGGTCGCTTAGGCTTTTATATATATAGATCCTCACCCAAGGATATTTTTCCATTGATTTTTAGTGGAGTGCCTGGGTGCCTATGGGTTGGGGATGTGGCGAATCCTGAGTTCCGGCGCTGGGGAGGGGGAGGTTGTACTTACTGCTTTCAGTGGCACACTTTTGGAGGTGGACGGGTTCCACAAGATATGTGATCAGGGCTAGGGCCCCGCCAGCAGGCGAGAGGATCCCAAGGCAGGTGCTGGGCATGGAGGCCACGGGGGCATAGGCTACAAAGGAGACAAAACTGAACCTCACGTCACCCTGCTTGGCCCCGGAGGATGGCTGGTTAGCCAGAGACGGGTAAGATTCCTCAAGGAAGGAACAACCTAAGACAGGCACAGTCGCAGAGGGGCCAGCAGGAGAGAATTTGGGGATCAACAGAGGTGGGGCACAGACCCTCACCCCCACCAACATTGCAGGGGCCTGAATCCTAGCCCCTTCTGAGGGAGGTCTCCTGCCCCCATGGCTGCTTCGTGCTTCCCATGCCCAGCTCAGATCAGGACCCAGGTGACCGACAGAGACTTGGCCGACAGCAGCTGCCCTCTCACTTCAACAAGAATTGTTTGTCTTGTACCCATGGTGTGGGGAAGTGGGTTTACGATATCTAAATCCAGCCTACCACCAGGAATGCTCAGGACCTACCCAAGAAGGCAAATAATCCCTTCCACCAATATTTACAGGGTAAAATAAGATGTTGTTAGAGTAATAAATTTGACAGTAAAATAGTAGTCAAATTTTCAGGCAAATTTAAATTGGCTAGTTGAAACAAGCGAATATTCTAGAAAAATTAATTGTACAGGACAAAAAGGTGTTTCTAAAGTGTTAACTAAAATTTTTATTGGTACTTCATCTCATGATAAAATTGTGCACCATGTAATGAACCTAAAACAGTAATATTATAGTGCAAAAAATTAAAATTTAAAAGCCATCAAGACTACATTATAAAATTTTCAAAAGCCTCCTACCATTTAAATCAAAAAAGGAGGGGATAGTAGAAGAATATCATGTAAGGAAAAATATCCTGTAAGTAAATTACATCTAGAAAATTAATACTTTAGAAAATTAATTGTAAGGCTAAAAGCAAGACACCCATGAAAAACACATAAGGTGTCAAAACAAGCCAGAGGAAAATCATTTGGGCAAAAAATGAAATAGGATCCCAAGTCAAATTTATAGAAAATATTCCTTTATTAACTTTTGGTCGAGAATATGTTTGTATATTTTCAGAAAACAACTCCGAGACCATGTGGATTCCGGCAACAGAGAAGAATCGACAGGACTACTCCAGCCATGAAGACAGAAGAGAAGCAGTCCAGAGATGGAAGACGCTGATGTGGCCTTCCCATACGAGCAGTCAGCAGCTGTGCGTCACTGCAGGTTGCCCAGGACCAAACCAGAGGGAGTCGGACCTGCATTACCACCATTTGTCCACCATCCAGAACTGAAATGTGATTGCTGACATGTACACATAAGGAACTGTTGGACATTGAAATTGGGTCTCAAAAGAACTGTTGGCCCAGAAAGAAACTCACTACAGACCGATTTATTTGCCTGTCACCATAACCATTATTGCTTGTCTCATTTTCAGTTCTTGTAAGTGTATTTCTAATAGCACATGATCTCACTCATCTAGGGGAAATAATGAACAACATAGACTGATGAACAAGAACAGACCCAGAAACAAGGAGGCATGGATCAGACTGTCGGGCCTCAGAGGAAGGGTAGGGAAGGGTGAGGGTAAAGGGGAGAGATCAACCAAAGGACTTGTGTGCAAGCATATGAGCCTAACCAGCGGTTAAGGACAACAGGGGGGTGGGGGCATGTGTGGGGAGGGGTGTGGGATGGGAATGGGGGGGATGAGGACAAATATGTGATACCTTAATCAATAAAGAAATTTAAAAAAATAACATAAAGCACAGAAAAAAAAATCCAAATGATGGTTTTTGCAGAAATAAATGGTGCTGGGAAAACTGGGTATCTACATGCTAAAGAATGAAGTTGGACCCTTATCTAACATATTAAAAAATTAACTCAAAATGGATCAGGACCTCAATGTAAGACCCAAAACAATGAAACTCTTAACATTTTAAAAACGTTTATGCATTAAAGACACTATCAACAGAGTAAAATGGCAACCCACAGAATGGAGGAAAACATTTGCCGATCATATTGTCTGATAGGGAATTAATATCCAGACTATACAGAGAACTAAAATTCAACAAGAAACCACCTGATTCAAAAATGGGCAAAACCCTGGCTAGTGTGGTTCCATTGGCCATCACCCCATGCTCTGAAAGGTCATCAGTTCAATTCCTGGTTGGGGCACATGCCCGGGGTTGTGGGCTTGATTCCCAATGAGGGGGTGGGCAGGAGGTAGCAGATTTTATGTTTTACATTCTCTCTCCCTTCTCCATTCCTCTCTCTCTAAAATCAATGAAAACATGTTTAAAAAATAAACAAAAAATGGGCAAAGGATTTGAACAAATATTTATCCAAAGAAGATATACAAATGGCCAACAAGCTCATGGAAAGATTCTCAAAAATCACTAATCTTTAGGGAAATGGAAACCAAAATTACAATGAGATACCATCTCACAACCATTAGAATTGCTATTATATATATATAAAAAAGGAAACATGTTGGCAAGGAAGTGGAGAAATTAAAATCCTTGTACACTATCGGTGAGAATTTAAGGTGGTACAGCCAATGTGGAAAACAGTATGGAGATTGTTCAAAATATTAAAAACAGAACCATATCATCCTGCAATTCCACTTCTGCATATATACTCAAAGAAAACTGAAAGCAGTTTCTCAAAGAAATATTTTGTTTTTTTAAAATATATTTTTATTGATTTCCAAGAGGAAAGGAGAGGGAAACACCAGTGATGAGAGAATCACTGATCTGCTGCCTCCTGCACGTCCCCTACTGGGGATTGAGCTCACAACCCAGGCATGTGCCCTGACTGGGAATCAAACCTGGACCTCCTGGTTCATAGGTTGATGCTTAACCACTGAGCCACACTGGCTGGGCTTGAAGAAATATTTGTATGCACATGTTCTCAACAGCATTAGTCACAATAGCTAAAACATGGAAGCAACCCAAGTATCCACTGACAGATGAATAAATATGTGGCATATACTGTATACATAATGGAATATTATTCAGCCTTAAAAAGGATACTCTGCAATACACTACAATAGGAATGAACCTCAAGGTTATTATGCTAAGTGAAATAAACCAACCAGGTAACTATTGTTTGATTCCACTTATATGAGGTACTTACAGTAGTCCAAGTCATAAAGACAGAAAGTAAATGATAGTTGCCAAGGACTGGGTGAAGAATGGAAAGTTACTGTTTAATGGGAACAGAATTTCAGTTTTAAAGATGAATTATTGGGATGGATGTGATGATGGCTGCAAAAATGTGAATGTATTTACTACCACTGAACTATACATTTAAAAATGATTAAGACTGTTATTACACTATGCATATTTTTACCATAATAAATTAAAAAATGAAATCAGATGGATCAAATGATTGTCAAGAAGATACACACACCCACATGCACACACATCTATATTTATGGATTTTTTTGGTAGTAGCAAAGATTAGAAGCAGTCTACCCACCAGGGAGTATTTAAATGAACTAATATATACATATATATGTACACACACATATGTATCCATTAACGGGAATACTATATAGCTATCATAACGAATGTAGATAGCCCTAGTTGGTTTGGCTCAGTGGACAAGAGCGTCGGCCTGTGGACTGCAGGATTCTGGGTTCGATTCCAGTCAGGGGCACATGCCCGGGTTTCAGACTTGATCCCCAGTAGGGGACATGCAGGAGGCAGCCAATCAATGACTCTCTCTCATCATTGATGTTCCTATCTCTCTCTTCCTCTCCCCTCCTCTCTGAAATCAATGGAAAAAAATACTTAAAAAAAAGAATGTATGTAGTCAGTGAGCCTAAGCTCTTCTAATCAAGAGTGCGGGACAGATGACGTTCGTCAGGCACAAAAGCATGAGCGGACCGCCTGCTCAGTGTTCACGTGCTCCCAAACCATGTAGTCAGATAAAGATGATTTCAAAGATTCATGGTTCAGTAGAAATGGAAGATGCAGAAGAGTGCTTATAGTATACTTGTTTAAAAATATGGGTCATATAAACATACTAGTAGCCCTGCGCATGAATCCGTGCGCCAGTAGCTCTCTGTGGGGCCTGGCCACTCCACTGCCCAGAGGCCCATCCGTGCCCCAGCCTGGCCAGAGGCCCATCCGCGGCTGGGTGCAGAACACTTGCCTTGTTGCCGGGGCAATGACGCAAGCGTTCTCCGTCCCCCCACCCTGGCTGCTCCATGCCCGCTGCCCAGAGGCCTTCTGCGGCTGGGGTGGATGAAGCATTCCACCAGGCCGCTCCCCCCACGCCCCCGAGGACTGGGGGACTCCGGCGGGGCTGAGAGGACTGGGTGCTGCTATCTTTGTGGAGTGGTGGTTAATTTGCATATTACCCTTTTATTAGATCAGATTCGTGTACTAATATATACACAGAGTATTTTGGAAGTCTACACAAGAAACCTAACTTGTATAGTTGGTTCTGGGGTGGGGATGGGTTGGGAGATGAGGGAAGACAAGATAACTAAGTTTACACACTCTTTTAAACTCAAATAATTCAAAAGCAAAATTTAAGAAGCCAATGCTCATTTAATGTTTGAATATTATAATGTTTCTTTCCTATAACTGAATGAGAAAATGTTTTGAGAATCAACTGGTCAAGTGCTATTAATTCAGTACCCAGTCTGACACTCCTAAAATAGTGAAAAATTAGAGAGTATATAATTTAAAAATGTTTTTCAATCATATAGTAATTTTAACCAACACTTGTCAGTCTGAGCAGAACTGATGCTATTACATAATCCCAAGGACTTGTGTAAAGGAAATGGGGTGTGAAGGGGACTCACTATCAAGCCCTGACCTGAGTGGTTCAGTTGGTTGGGCGTTGGCCCATGCACCAAGGGGTTGCTGGTTTGATTCCCAGCCAGGGCACATGCCCAGTAGGGGATGTGTAGGCAGCAACTCACAGATGTTTCTCTCTCTCTCTCTTCCTGTCTAAAAATAATAAAAAAATTATCAAATTTCCTAATGATGTTTGTTGGAAGAAAAAAGAGTCAACAGTTGGTTACAAGAGTGAAATGGCTTAAGCTTAAATTAATAAGCAATAGACCCATTTGTTCATTTTCATAGGTAGTTTTATTTGGTTTTTAGAAAAATATATACAATTACTAGAACCTTAGTTCTCTTAAATAGTTTTAAATTAAAGTATGCAAGTGCAAGGAGTCATCCATTTCCACAGTTAGAATGATGCCAACACTGTTCAGTAAAGCAGCAGACAGGGTTCCTGCAGCCAAGCCCAACCACTGACAGGAGCCGCAGGCATTGAGCAGGTCAGCAGCTCAGACAGCACAGGAGGGGTTTGGCCCCTTTGTTGGAATTTAGTAAAGAAAGAGGTGTGTGCTTGGCTACCCTAACACTGTGCTTCGCGTGAACACACCTGGACGTGGGGTGGAGGCCTTTGGAGCGCAGGCTGACAGGCAAACTTGGGTCAAGCAGAGCTCGCCTTTCTGCAGGGTGCTCAGTGCTTTAGATCTGTTAGGATTACCTGTCACAGTTCGACTGGTAGCAAAGGAAACTCAAAGGTGTGGAGGACTTGTTAATACTGTTCTTTGGATTAGACCCCTACTTTCTCCTGAATGGTCTTCTTCATGAATTCACAGTATCCAACAGTGCTTGGGAACAGTTCAGGTTGGTGGGTGACTTCCACATTTTTGAGAAGTTAAGCCAGGAGGCAGCAGGGATCACCTTAGCTTAGTTTCCCCGGCCCTTTCCCAGTGTAGCAGGCACTGTGCATGTCAGTACATCCTATGGACGCTCCAGGACTACCTCTCCAGGAGCACAGCTCTGCCCCCACTGCTCTGGGGCTTCTCAAGAATGGCAGCCTAGTCAGTGACAGACAGAGGCCAGTTTGTCATGGGAGGGACTTACTGCGGGGCTTAAAGGGAACTGGGTTAGGAAACTGGTATCAGGAGCCATCCTCTTTCCTCACTGTATACATACACTTGCTGAGTAAGCAAAGTAGTGAGCAGCTTCAGGCTTTGGGGTCTACCAACACATGTCTGAGTGGGAGAGGGGTGATGGGAGATAGGAAATGAGCAGGGGAGATGGAGGCCCCATTAAGGGGAGGGGAGAGAACGATATTTCATTCTCTGCTCGTCAATCTCCTGCTTCGTCTTTTGGATGCAGCTGAAGATCTCCTTAAAGAGCGCTTTGTATTCAGGAGGTGGTGTGCTGGTGGGGGAGCCAGCAGGCTCGGGGGCACCAGCGGCGAGGGGGTCCCTGGCAGCTGGGTCCCTGGCTGGAGCCCTGGCAGTCTGCACAGCCTTGTGGGACAGTGAGTCCCCCTCCTGCTGCTGGCACTTCTTCAGCAGCTCCTCGTACTTGGCCTTCAGGGCGCTATACTGTGTGTCCACTTCCTGCAGCAGGGACACACCCCTCTGCTTCACAGCCTTGGCCCTCCGGATGCAGGTCTCCTCATGGCCCTTCACGATGTCACCACCGGCCAAGCTGCTGAGCACTGTCTCGCTGCTGCTGCGCTTGAGGGGCCTGCGCTGGGCCTCGGGCACCGTCAGCAGCATCTCCTCCAGCAGGCTCTGGCCAGGCTCTTTGAAAGGGACAAACAGGGAGTCGGGCACCAGCTTTTCAACCCCATTCATGAAGGGACGCTCCGACTGCAGCACCCGCCGCATTTCAGTCACCTCAGCCTCCAGCTCCAGCGCCCGGGCCCGGTAGGCGCCAGTGGCCCCCAGCTGCTGCTCCAGCTCATTGTTCTCCTTCAGCACGAGCCCGTACTCCTCCTCCAAGGCCACGCGCCTCTGCCGCTCCAGGCTCAGCTGTGCCTGCAGCGTCCTCACTGCCTTCTTCAAATGCTTGTTTTCTTCTTCGTCGGGGCTTGGCTGATTTGGCAAGGAAGTGATCTTTTCTGCAAACACATGGTCATACACAAAGTGTCTAGGGAAAATATGGAGAGAATATATTAACCAAGTTGACTGAGAATGGTGAGAGGAAGCGTAGTGACTTTTTTCAGCTAAATATTTTGTCAAGACATTTCTTTAGGTACAAAAACTGTTCAGTGGGACTTTCTGCTTTACTGAAGTTTCAATATTTTTCTTCACTCTAATGTAAAATATAACTCCCAAATTTGTAGTCTATCAGAATGCAGGGACCGAATTTTTGCCCATTCCTCATTAGAGCAGTGGCTAAAAAGAAATTGTGTGAAGTGGGCAAATAAAACATGTGAAAATATAATTTTTGAGACTAACTTTTTTAAACATGAAAAGTGTCCAGAACACCCATTCCCAAAGACCAGCAGTCTATTAGCTTTCAAGGGAACCAGAATGGCCAGTGTTCCTTGGCCTTGGAGAGATTAGACTCTCTGGGGTAGTCTTAAAAATTATTGATGCCTGGGTCCTACCCCCCGATTCTGACCTAAATGGTCTGCTGCCTGGACTTGGCTTTTTTCAAAGTTCTCCGTGTGGGTCATAACATGCAGCCTCTGCTGCAGTGGTTTTTAACCGGAGTGTACATCAGAATCACCTGGCAGCTTTTTACCCACACCCAGGGGTTCTGCTTTAGGCCTGAGGGAATCACCTGTGTTGCAGTTGGAAAAACTCAGCAGGTGATCTATGAACCAAGCCAAGGGAGAACAATCAAACACAGAACTGGCCTCGCTCCCTGTTCAGAATCCTTGGCAACTTGTAACTGTATTTATCTGTGTGCGCCTCTCGTGGGATGGAAAACTCCTTGAAGGAGGGCAGGAACTGTGTCTATTTTACTTGCCACTCTTCATGTCTAGCATATCACCTGACCACAGCAGGTGCTCAATAAATAGTTTTAAGTAAAAATTCAATCTCATAACTAAATTATAAAGGCATTTCTTTAGGCACAAAAACCATTCACTGGGATTTCTGTTTTACTGAAATTTCAATTTTCTCCTTCACTCTAATGTAAAATATAACCCCAAATTTATAGTCTATCAGAAGTACTGCATTTTATTTTAAACTAAGATTTAGCACATTAATAGCATGGAAATAATGCTCCCAAGACTTTAGAAAATGAATTTCCATGAAATTGCTAATACCCAAGAACTCTATAATTTGCAGTTAGTGGTTTTGTTCAAACCACTGGTGGTCTAACAGCCACGTGACGTTTCTTAAATATATTTTGAATCTACAGGAATGCAGATGGCAACTGTGCTGGGATGCTCGCCGTATGCGCTGTGGAGGGTGGGCTCTTACTGGCGTAGGTCATACAGCTCTTTCAGACCCGCGAAGCTGGGGGCCGACTTTTGGCCATGCTTCCCCTGGCTCCTCCTCCCTTGGCCAGACGCCTTCAGCTCCTCCACTTGACTCTGGAGGTGATCGATGTTGGCTTGCAGGCATTCGATTGTTTCCGTCAGACTGTGAGGGACAGACAGAGCCATTGCTGCTTGTCACATGAAATCGAGGGCACAGCAGTGAGGAGATTAGCTGCCATTCACTCAAACTGGGCTTTCTTAATTGGAAGGGAATGCTCCCTAGTCTCTAGTCCTCATAAAGAATTAAACCTTACCCCATACTAACCCAAACCCACGACAATCATGCTCTATTCTAGTTTATACTAAACTAGAGGCCTGGTGCATGGAATTCGTGCACGGGGTGTGTGTGTGTGTGTGTGTGTGTGTGTGTGTGTGTGTGTATCCCTCAGCCCAGCCTGCACCCTCTCCAATCTGGGACCCCTCGAGGGATGTCCGATTGCCCTTTTAGGCCCAATCCAGGCAGGATCGGGCCTAAAAGGGCAGTCGGACATCCCTCTCACAATCCAGGACTGCTGGTTCTCAAATGCTTGCCTGCCTGCCTTCCTGATTGCCCCTAACCACTTCTGCCTGCCAGCCTGATCACCCCCTAACCACTCCCCTGCCAGGCTGATTGATGCCTAACTGCTCCCCTGCTAGCCTGGTCACCCCTAACTGCCTTCCCTGAAGGCCTGGTCACCCCTAACTGCCCTCCCCTGCAGGCCTGGTCCCCCCCAAATGCTCTCCCCTGCAGGCCTGGGCCTCCCCCAACTGCCCTTCTCTGCAGGCCCAGTCGCCCCCAACTTCCCTCCTCTGCCAGCCTGGCCACCCCTAACTGCCTTCCCCTGCAGGCTTGATTGCCCCCAACTGCCCTCCCTTGCAGCTGGTCCTTCCCAACTGCCTTCCCCTGCTGGCCATCTGGTGGCGACCATCTTGTGTCCTCATGGAGGCAGCCATCTTTGACCATATGGGGGCAGCCATCTTGTGTTGGAGTGATGGTCAATTTGCATATTACTTTTATTAGATATGATAGAGGCCTAGTGCATGGGTGGGGGCCAGCTGGTTTGCCCTGAGGGTGTCCCGGATCAGGGTGGAGGTTCCCTTGGGGGGTGGGGCGGCCTGGGTGAGGGGCCTGTGGTGGTTTGCAGGCCAGCCACGACCCCCAGCAACCCAAGCAAAGGCCCTGATATCTGGAATTTATCTACTATAATTGAAACTTTGTAGCCTTGAGCGGAGCCAAGCCTCCTGCTTGCTCCGTGGCCACAGCCATTTTTGTTGGGATTTATTTATCTTCTATAATTGAAACTTTGTAGCCTTAAGCAGAGGCCTGGGCCAGCCAGGGCAGGCGGAAAGCTTGGCTTCCTCCATTGCCGGGGAAACCCAAGCCTCCTGCTCTCTCTGTGGCCGCAGCCATATTGGCTGGGTTAATTTGCATACATGCTCCTGATTGGCTGGTGGGTGTGGCTTGTGGATATAGCAGAGGTACAGTCAATTTTCATATTACTCTTTTATTAGATAGGATGACTCCTACGCCCTGGGCTTCCTCAATGAATTTTAGAAAGTTTACCTCAGAATTTTCTGTTGTGAGGCCTTGCTGTCAGCAACAAGCTTTTGATTTGTTTCTTCCAGCTCCCTTGCTGTGACATCTAGCTGCTCATAAACCTTAGCATGCTGCTCATTCATCTGCCGCAGGAGCTCCACCTGCTTGGTCAGGTGCTGGAAGAGAAGGTGGATGCACCCAGTCACACAGTGAACACATGAGACACCTGCTGCCCTCCAGCACACCTGCAATGCAATTCTGACACAAACTGCCTGGAGTTAGTGACACCACAGGTCATGAGGGCTCAGTCTCACAAAACTGCCCACACTTCAGATGCAAGTCCCATGGCTGCCTGTACTTCCGGTCAACCAGCTATAATTTGGAGGTCCCCATGACCTCCCCTTAGGTTCAATAATTTGCTACAACAATTCACAGAACTCAAGAAAGCACTTCACGTGCATTTACTGGTTTATTTATAAAGGAATCAACTCAGGAACAGCTAAAAAGAAGAGATGACAAAGCAAGCTGTGGGGCTGGGGAAGGGCGCAGTGTCCATACCCTCTCCAGACACACAACCCACCCTCCTAGCACCTCATTTCAGAGTTTCATCAAAGCCTCATTAGAGGTATGACTGATTAGATCATCACCATGTCGCCATTGGTGCCTGAGTGCAATCTCCCGTCCCTGTCCCCTCCCCCCAGAGGCTGGAGCTGGGCTGAGAGTTCTAGCCTTTCTCTGGCAACCAGTCCCAATCCTATCAGTCAGACATTCCAAGGGTTTTACGAGCTCTGTGACAGGAACTGGGGACAAATATATAATTTCTTAAAAAAATATATCTTTATTTCAGAGAGGAAGGGAGAGGAGGGAGAAACACCAATGATAAGAGAAAATCATTGATTGGCTGCCCCCTGCACGCCCCCAAATGGGGATCAAGCCTGCAACCTGGGCATGTGCCCTGATCGGGAATTGACCTGTGACCTCCTGGTTCATGAGCCACACCAGCCAGGCAATATAATTTCTATTACACCACAATACCACAGGTTTATTTTATGAAAAGAGGAACTTTAAGTCCCAATTAAGCTACCTGTCTTCAGAGGAGGTGAGTCCAGGCCATGCTCTACACACTCAGTTCCCCTAGTGCTTACCAACCTCCTGTGCATCCCTGAGGGCAGTCAAGCCTTACAAAGCACACAACATGCAAAATTCACACTCAGTAGGAAAAATCTCGTGAGAAAAAATGATCTCACAGAGAAAGAAAAGGCACAGAAAACATGATCATGTTTAAGCACAAGTTTCATGTTTTGCAGAAATAAGAAAGCCTAAAGTGGAGGATTTCAGGTGATTTTCACTTGGGAAAAAATAATTTTCTTTTTCTCTAAGTAAAACAAAACTGGAGCGGATATGGTGATAACGTTGATTTAACCAGAAAGAGATATTGTAGCTCATTATTCAAATACTTGTTATTCTTAATTCTGAGAATGTTATCACCATAATCCTTATTCATGAAAAATTACTTATTCTGGTGCTGCTACATTGCTTTCTAAATGACAAGGATAAGGGGAATAATCATAGTCTAATGCCTCGGCATTCAGTTACTTTGATTCCTATTCGACTGCACCTGAAGACACAGAAACAGTAAAATTCCAAATGAAATATTTATAGGACTTCTCTGGAAAGAAAAAAGGTAAGTCTGAAGCATTACAATGACCAAATGGCAACAGACCGAATATATTACTTTAAAAACACGTTTCTTGAGGCTTTTTATAGAGCTACTAGAGGCCTGGTGTACGAGATTTGTGCACTGGGGGTGATGGAGTGTGGGGGGGAAGTGGGGGACTCCCTCAGCCTGGCAGTCAGACATCCCTCTCACAGTCTGGGGCTCTTGCAGTCTGGTACCCCTTACTCCTTACCTCCTGCCTGCAGCGGAGGCAGGAGAGGCTCCTGCCACTGCCGCTGCACTTGTCAGCCATGGGCCCAGCTTCTGGCTAAGCGGTGCTCCCCCTGTGGGAGCGCACTGACCACCAGGAGGCAGCTCCTATATTGAGCATCTGCCCCCTGGTGGTCAGTGAGTGTGATAGCAACCAGTCATTCCGCCGTTAGGTTGATTTGCATATTAGGCTTTTATTATATAGGATACAAGTATTTGCAAAGCTAACCGGCTTTTCAAACAACAGGATAAATGATATCAATGGGCTCGTTAAACAGCAGTGTAACAGAGCTGGAAGAACACACATGGCCTTTTTTCAAATCTGGTCACATAACTTGGGAGCAATGTGTTGAGAAATCAACTCTCACAATTTCAACTTTCTCATCTAAACTCTTGGGGCCAAAAGTGTTTTGGAAAATTCTTTAAAATTTTGAAAGACAACATGGCACATGCCACACATACTTTATAATACCCCCAGTGAGGTCTGGGTATCACTCTGTAATCAAGCACTAATATTTCTGTATCAACAAGTATGGTAAGGAGCATAAACAGTCTCAGTTCAAGGTTTGCTGCCAAAAAATAATTGCTGCAAACTTGAGGAAAAAAAATCTTGTTTTATAACCCTTTTGGGTTCAGAATTGTACGAGAGGTTGAAGGTCGGTTCACACCTACTTGTAGGTACTAATGAAAGGAGGTAAGCAGCACAGGGCATAATCCCTGTGGAGTCTGTGCCTACACTTTGCTTCTGGCCCCACTGGTTCTCCTGGTCCCTGGGACACTGACCATGGAGTCTCTTGGGAGAAGCCTTTCAGAACTGCAGGGGGGCCCTTAATCTTGTCCTCTGGCTAGCAATGTCACAGCAGATTCCTGTCACTGACAGGAATGTGTTCAATCTCTTGGAGGAATACTGGAGTAAAAAAAAGGTTTAGAATCACAGGAAAATATATAATAGTTGCAGAAAAATTTCAAGTTACTTTATACCAAGTATTAAGTCTCAAGTACTCTTTGGGACCAATTCACAACTTAAAAGAAGGCTAAGGAATGGACCAGACACTAAATATTAATTTACAACAGGAACTGTTCCTGCTAATGACTGAAATATTCCTATCTTCTGCAGGACACATCTACTCCATAAAGGGCAGGTGAGAAGCCAATTCCCACAGAAGCCTTTGGGTGGGCAAAGGCTCAGAGTAAAGAGACGGCCTAATGGGAGGCAGTGGGCTAGTGGCTAAGAGCATAGGCTTTAGGATCAGAATTTGGTTTGAGGTCCCACTTTGCCTGGATGACTTTCAGCAAGTAACTGAATTTTTCTAAGGTGAGATCACCTTATCATCTACCTCATAAAGGTGCTACAGCTGTAAAGGGTTCAACATGGTATCCGGCATATGAAAAAACTGTTCAATAAGAGGCAGCTATTGTCATCTTTATGTAGTTCCAGTTTTTAAACTTTACATGTGCCAAGATTCATCTGGAGGATTACTGAAATATAGAAACCTGGGCCCTTTCCCCTAGAATTCTCATTCAGCGAGACTGAAGTCAAGCCAGAATTCTGCATTTTTAGCAAAAACCCAGGTGATGTTAGTACAAGTGGTTCGTGGATCACAATTATTAGAGAAATATTGATTTTGGATGTAGAAAATCCTGGGAAGCTTCCCCTCCCCCAATGTCCTTTTCTTGGATCTGGGAGATAGAAGCATTCACTTGGATAAACAATAATTTAAAAAATTTAAAATATATTTTTATTGATTTCAGAGGTCGGGAGAGATAGAAACATTAATGATGAGGATCATTGGTTGGCTGCCTCCTGCACACCCCCTACTGGGGATTGAGCCTGCAACTCGGGCATATGCTCTTGACTGGAATTGAACCCAGGACCCTTCAGTCTGCAGGCTGATGCTCTATCCACTGAGCCAAACTGACTAGGGCTAAAAAATACTTTAATTGATTTGACTTGAAAGAAAAACATTGATTTGTTGTTCCACTTATTTATCCATTTATTGGGTGTTTCTTGCATATGCCCTGACTGGGGATCCAACACACCTTGGTGTATCAGATGATGCTCTAACCCAGTGGTCGGCAAACTCATTAGTCAACAGAGCCAAATATCAACAGTAAACGATTGAAATTTCTTTTGAGAGGCAAATTTTTTTAACTTAAACTTCTTCTAATGCCACTTCTTCAAAATAGACTCGCCCAGGCCGTGGTATTTTGTGGAAGAGCCACACTCAAGGGGCCAAAGAGCCGCATGTGGCTCACGAGCCATGGTTTGCTGACCACTGCTCTAACCTACCGGGTTATTTAGCCAGGGCAACAATTCTGAAGCTTAACCTAACCATTTCCCTTCTGAGGACTTAGTTTAGTTGCAGTTAGTCATTAAGATTAGGCTACAGCCCAGCAGTGGCTCAGTAGTTGAGCGTCGACACATGTACCAGGAGATCATGGTTCAATTACCAGTCAGGGCACATGCCCAGGTTGCAGGCTTGATCCCCAGTGTTTGGTGTGCTGATCAATGATTGTCTCTCATCACTGATGTTTCTATCTTTCTCTCCCTCTCCCTTCCTCTCTGAGATCAATAAAAATATATTTTTAGAAAAGATTAGGCTATATATTAACTGTATACAGTATCACTCTCTACCATGTTATATTTTGATGTTTTTAGAATCATAATCCTCTGAAATTACATACCACTTACCTTAACCTCGAGTGCTTCTTCCTAACTTCTCAGCCCACCTAAATATTGAGTCTTTACAGATGGCTAATCTTATCTATTGTTATTAAACTTTCTATTATGGATAATTTCAAACATATGTAAATGCAGAGAAAATGGTTTAATGAACCTCCATCTACCCACCATCCAGTTTCAACAATTATCAAAACAGTCAATCTTGTTTCATCGCTTTCATATTTCTCATCTTCAATCACTTTAAAGCAAATCTAAGACATCTAATTCAAGTATACATATCTATATATTTCTAAGATACACTTTTAATTTAACCCCAATTCTAATCACACCTAAAAACTACAATAATTCCTTAATATCATCTCTCATGTTTCAGTGTTAATACTTTCCTAACTGTCTCTTAAATGTTTTTTCCAGTTTCATCTGTTAGCTATTGTCTTCCTTATTTCACACTCAGCAGGTACATTTACCCTAAAATTTTGGAGCTGCCTAACTCATGGTTCCTTGTCCTTTAAGACCTTTACCCTACCCTCCGCTCACCTGCTGGCTCTTCCTAATCCAGCAGTTAACCTGGAGTTCGTGGATAAAATTGAGAGGGTCTTGTAAACCTGGATGTGGGGAAAGTTACACCTTCATCTTCACTAACTTCTAAATGAAATTTAGCATTTCCTTCAATTATGAATGGTGGCATTCACCACCAATAGAAATCTAGGAATTCACCACCAATAGAAATCTGGGAATTCACCAATAGAAACAATGATATTTTCATATCTCACTAATTGTTGCAGCAGAAATCTTGATTTATTGGTTACACTTATCACTATTTGAAATTACAGTAGTTTTTAGACTGCCATTAAATGTATTCATAAAGATACACCTATATTACTAATCACACATCCTTTTTTGCCAACATTTTGATAGGCATTCAAGAATAGATTCCTGGTATAATTCTTTGTATGTTGTGTATTCTGAGGGGAACATTACAGGCCTCAGTAGACATCCAAAGGGATGCATGACACAAAAGTAGTCAAGAGCCCCAATTACCCTTCAGGCCTTTCTCTAAAGCCTTTTCAGACCACTTCTCCCAAGGCACCCTATTAATTTCCCTCAAAACACCACCATAATAAATAACTGAACTGTTTACTTATTAATGTCATAGTTTTTTTTTTAAGTATATATTTTTATTGATTCCAGAGAGGGAGAGAGAGAGATAGAAACATCAATGATAAGAATCATTGCACTACCCCCTCCCCATCGATCGGGGATCGAGCCTGCAATCCGGACATGTACCCTTGACAGGAATCGAACCCAGACCCTTCAGTCCGCAGGCCAACGCTCTATCCACTGAGCCAAACTGGCTAAGGTCTTTCTTCCTTTCTTTCTTTAATGTTTTTATTGATTTGAGAGAGAAAGGGAGAGTGATAGAGAGAAACATCAATTGGCTACTTCCCGCATGCCCCCCACTGGGGGGATCGGGTCTGCAACCCAGGCATGTGCCCTGACCAGGAATCCAACTGATGAACTCTTGGTTCATACATAGGTCGACACTCGACCACTGAGGCATACCAGCCGAGCAATGTCATTGTCTTTCTAAACCTCCCCTTATATATGTGGCTCATTTAGCACAATTTCTGACACACAGCAGAGACCTAAAAAATACTGGCTGAATGGCCATTTCTAGACCTCTCTTCACAACAGCTGGTCATGCTTTGTACAACTCAGACTGTGACGTGTCCAGAGACTTAACCCTTTGCACTCGCTTGCTTTTTTCTCGATTCCTTTATTCTACTCGGGATTTAATTTTTTAAATACCCCAGATTTTACAAAGCGCGGCAGTAGAATAAAAAACTGGAGTTTCTTTTCATACAAACTGATTTATTTGGATTTTTTTATATTTCAAATTATTGATACATACAGAGTAATTTTAATCTCTAGCTACCGATGCTAACCATGTTGAGTCACACTCGACATCCGAGTGCAAAAGGTTAAAGGTTTTGAGAAGGACTTTGGTTATAGCCCTCTTAGAAAAAGACTCTATTAGCCACTAATTCTCTCCCCTCTTGTTGCATTTTCAGATTATTTCCACATATTTATGCCCACAGCACACATATGCCTCAGTAATCTGAAAGAGAGTCATTTACAATCCCTACCAGCTATTATGTGAGTTCCAAGTTGTTGCCCCTTTTTCAAGATGCTCAAATTAGAGTTATGGCCAATGTAAAGGAAACATGTCAATATGCAACTAAGCACAAAGAGGCTATTTGAAAAACGACAGTAAGACCCCCTCGTTTGATGTATATGTGATAGCACTGGCTGGGGAGCTCAGTTGGTTGGAGCATCGTCCTGATACACCAAGGTTGCTAGATTGATCCCTGATCAGGGCACATACAAGAATTAACCAATGAATGCATAAATAAGTGGGACAACAAACTGATGTTTCTCTCTCTCTCAATTTTTTTTTTTTTGTTAAAGCCTGTGATAAAAACAAAATGAAACCATTTAGGAAGACCTTGTGATACTTTGCTCTTACAGAACTTGGCTTTAAAGATAATCCAAGAAATGGCAAGGAGCTTGTTTTCACGTGGTCGGAATTTAATCTTATTAAAACTAAGCAGAAAACCCTTCACTTCTCCAAGAATCTGTGATTGGTTACCTAGCAAATGAGTCCAAATTGGTCAGCAACTTAAAAGAGAAATTATTAGATCTCTCAGCAAATACTGACTTAAGGCCAGAGAACCAGAAGTCTACACAGTCAGATGCTGCTTTAAGGCTTGCGTTCTGAAACTTCAAATGAGCACTTGTCATTTTTTCTGAATGTAGAAGGAAACGGGTTAGTTCACTTTCTACCCTTAAAGGAACACAGATATGCTTCTAATGTTCTGGTTTTCTCAATTCAGAACCTTTGATACACAGTTTCAAATGAATCTGACTGGATCCTAAAATTCAAGTGCCAAAAAGAGTTCATGTACAAAAGTATTTGCTGTATTAAACAGGGGAAAGGGAGACATTTAGGCAAACAGTGGGAGAACATGGGGGTAGCAAAAAATGTCAACTTACAGGCAAGATTATCAAAGTTTAAGTGCAGTGAGTTATCTTACACGTCTTAAAATTTGTACAGGAGGTCACCTCAACTATTAGCACAAGGTTCAGGTTATGCACAAAAGCTACAAAATAGGCCACCTTCACAAATGAGGCAAACGTATGAAAAAGGAAGGCCTACAGGATTATATTAACTACTAGAGGCCCGGTGCATGAAATTCATGCACGGGGGGTGGTAGAGAGTGGGGGGGGGTGATGGGGTGGTGACCCTCAGCCCAGCCTGCACCCTCTCCAATCTGGGACCCCTCAAGGGACATCCCTCTCACAATCCATGACTGCTGGCTCCTAACTGCTTGCCTTCCTGATTGCCCCTAACCACTTCTGCCTGCCAGCCTGATCACCCCCTAACCACTCCACTGACAGCCTGATTGATGCCTAACTGCTCCCCTGCCAACCTGATTGCCCCTAACTGCCATCCCCTGCAGGCCTGGTCACCCCTAACTGCCCTCCCCTGAAGGCCTGGTCACCCCTAACTGCCCTCCCCTGCAGGCCTGGTCCCCCGCAACTGCTCTCCCCTGCAGGCCTGGGTCCCTCCCAACTGCCCTTCCCTGCAGGCCCGGTTGCCCCCAACTTCCCTCCTCTGCTGGACTGGTCACCCCTAACTCCTCCACTGAAGGCTTGATCGCCCCCAACTGCCCTCCCTTGCAGAACTGGTCCCTCCCAACTGCTCTCCCCTGCTGGCCATCTTGTCATGGCCATTTTGTGTCCACATGGGGGCAGCCATCTTGTGTGTTGGAGTGACGGTCAATTTGCATATTACCCTTTTATTAAATAGGATAGAAGCCTGGTGCACGGGTGGGGGCCAGCTGGTTTGACCTGAATGGTGTCCCAGATCAGGGTGGGGGTTCCCTTGGGGCGTGGGGCGGCCTGGGCGAGGGGCCTGTCGTGGTTTGCAGGCTGGCCATGCCCGGCAGCGACCCAAGCGTAGGCCCTGGTATCTGGGGTTTATTTATCTTCTATAATTGAAACTTTGTAGCTGAGGCCAAGGCAGGCCAGGGCTGTGGGAGCTTGGCTTCCTCCATTGCCAGGGGCAACTCAAGCCTCCTGCTCTTTCCAGCTCCGTGACTGCCGCCATTTTGGTTGGGATTTATTTATCTTCTATATTTGAAACTTTGTACCCTTGAGTGTAGGCCTGGGCCGGCCAGGGCGGCAGGGAAACTTGGCTTTCCTCCCTTGCTGGGGAAACCCGAGCCTCCTGCTTGCTGCAGCTCCATGGCTGCAGCCATCTTGGTTGGGTTAATTTGCATACTCGCTCCTGATTGGCTGGTGGGCGTAGCAGAGGTATGGTCAATTTGCATATTACCCTTTTATTAGATATGATGATTTGCAATTGTAGAACTGAGCTAGAATCCAGGAAAAAACAGACACAAGATATGGGAAGCACTGGACTTGGTTAGAAGGTCTATAAGGAGGATTCTCTGAAAGGTCGGGGCTCCTAGGGAACCTTACTGAAGGCAGCAGACCCTGCCTTGACATTTCCAAACAAGTCTGAGCCTTGGGTGTTTTACTGGAATCTTTATGTTTAGACTTCAAAACGTCCTTGTTTTAAAGACACAACATGTGTTTTCTCAAGGATACTTACCCTGCTAATAGTATCTAGAGGTTAATTTTAGTTCAAGCTGTTGTTACAATAAAAGCCTAAGGAGGCCGGTGAATGGGGCTAAGGAGACACATGAATGGGACTGTTTGTTTCCTATAACCAAGCAGTCCCTTAGCCCTCTCTTTCACAGAAACATGTGTCAGGGTAATCCATTCATTCGTCACTCATGGTCTACTGGTCAGTCCTGGCAACAACCCAAACTAAAAATGCTTAAGGAATGGAATGGAAATTTGGCTTTTATGCAATGTTGGGATTATTCTTATATTAAGAATTAAGCCCAAATCCTCTCAATTTAGTATCAAAATGAGTTTCCAAAATACTGAAGAAATTTCCTATTACCTTTGAAAAACCTTTTTACCCTGATTAAAATATTATTATTTACCCTGTAGGAAATTTAGAGGGGGGGGGGTAGCATGAATGTGAAAATAAAAACCACATCTAATCTCACTTTTAAAAGTGAGAGAGTAAAACAAATAAGTATAACATACAGTAAAATATTGATACCTGTAGTAAAGGAAGCACAAAATACTTTAAAATTTCCAAAGACATGAGCTCTTAAAAGGATACCTTGAAAGGCCAGACTACTTTGTTCTTTTCTTTTACCTTTTAACTTTTTTTAAGATTTGATTTCTTTTTTTTGTTTTGTTAATCCTCACCTGAGGATATTTCCCCCCCCACCCCCCGCCCTCCATTGATCTTTAGGGAGAGTGGAAGAGAGAGGGAAAGAAAGAGAAACATCAATGTGAGAGAAACACAATGATTGGCTGCCTCCTGCACCAGCCCTGACCAGAGCCAGGGCCTGGGCCGGGGAGCCTGCAACCAAGGTATGTGCCCTTAAACCAGAATCGAACTTGGAATCCTTTGGTCCGCAGACCGACGCTCTATCCACTGAGCAAAACTGGCTATGGCTACACTTTGTTATTTTTTTAAATTTACTTCTTTTTCAATTTCAGTTTACTTTCAATATTATTTTATATTAGTTTCAGGTGTACAGCACAGTGGTTAAGACAATCATATACTTTACAAAGTGTTCCCCCAATATTTCCAGTACCCACCTGGCACCATACAGTTATCACAATACTATTAACTGTATTCCCTATGCTGTACTTTACATCCCCATGACTATTCTGCAACTACCAATTTGCACTTCTTACCCTTCACCTTCTTCATGCCAACCCCTCTTCCCCTCTGGCAACCATCAGTCTGTTCTCTGTATCTATGAGTCTGTTTCAGTTTTGTTTGTTCATTTATTTTGTTCTTTATTTTATTTTTTTAAATTTAATGTCTTTATTGTTCAGATTATTAATTGTTCCTCTTTTTTCCCCCCATAGCTCCCCTCCACTGGTTCCCACCACCCCCCCTGCCCTTACTTCCCCTCCACAACTGTCTTCATCCATAGGTGTACGATTTTTGTCCAGTCTCTTCCCGCACCCCCCACACCCCTTCCCCCCGAGAATTGTCAGTCCACTCCCTTTCTATGCCCCTGATTCTATTATATTCACTAGTTTATTCTGTTCATCAGATTTTTCTATTCACTTGATTTTTAGATTCACTTGTTGATAGATAAGTATTTGTTCATAATTTTTATCTTTACCTTTTTCTTCTTCTCCCTCTTCTTAAAGAATACCTTTCAGTATTTCATATAAAACTGGTTTGGTGATGATGAACTCCTTTAGCTTTTTCTTATCTGTGAAGCTCTTTATCTGACCTTCAATTCTGAATGATAGCTTTGCTGGGTAGAGTAATCTTGGTTGTAGCTTCTTGCTATTCATCACTTTGAATATTTCTTGCCATTCCCGTCTGGCCTGCATAGTTTCTGTTGAGAAATCAGTTGACAGTCGTATGGGTGCTCCCTTGTAGGTAACTAACTGTTTTTCTCTTGCTTAATATTCTCTCTTTGTCTTCTGCTCTTGGCATTTTAATTATGATGTGTCTTGGTGTAGTCCTCTTTGGATTCCTTTTGTTTGGGGTTCTGTGCACTTCCTGGACTTGTAAGTCTATTTCTTTCACCAGGTGGGGGAAGTTTTCTGTCATTATTTCTTCAAATAGGTTTTCAGTATCTTGCTGCTCTCTCTTCTTCTGGCACCCCCATAATTCTGATGTTGGTATGCTTGAAGTTGTCCCAGAGGCTCCTTACACTATCTTCATATTTTTGGATTCGTTTTTCTTTTTTATTTTCTGGTTGAGAGTTTTTTGCTTCTTTGTATTTCAAAACTTTGACTTGATTCTTGCGATCCTCTAGTCTGCTGTTAGATCTCTGTATAGTATTTTTTATTTCAGTCAGTGTATGCTTAATTTCTAGTTGGTCCTTTTTCATATCCTCAAGGGTCTCACTAAATTTATCAGTCATTTCTAGAAAATCCTTGACAAACCTTATAACCATGGTTTTGAACTCTATATCCAGTCGTTTGCTTTCTTCCATTTCTTTCATTTGTGATCTGTTTCTTTGTCTCCGCATTTAGGCTGCTTCCCTGAGTTGATAGAGTGGCTTTGTGTGCTAGGTGTCCTATAGGGCCCAGTGGCTCAGCCTCCCCAGTTACCTGAGGTGGACACTCTTGGTGCACCCCTTTGTGGGCTGTATGCACAGTCTTGTTGTGGTTAAGCCTTGATTGTTGTTGGTATCAATGTGAGGAATTGACCTCCAGGCTAACTGGCTGTGAGGATCAGCTGTGTCTACGCTGGGAGAACTTCTGTGCTGGAGACACCCTTATGAGGCAAGACTTGCAAAAGCCTCTGTGCTCAGTTTGGATGGGGTGGAGTTTCAGGGCAGAGCAGATAGCATTGGTTTCCCGATCAGCCCTGCCCTATGAGGCCCCTGTGTCTCAGTGTCCCGTGGTAATCGCTGCAAGCACCTCTGAGAGAAAGCCTCCCTCAAGTTCCACCGTTGCCAGACAGTGCAGTTTCTCCCAGAATGAGTCTGGTCCCCAGAGTCTCGCCCGGAACTGGAGTTCAGTGCAGTTTCCCAACCGCATACTCAGTTGCCTGCCCTCTCTGTGCGTGTGCCTCGGTACCTCTGCCTTCCGCAGTTCCTCTGAGTCTCAGTGTGCTTTTCTCTTTCCTGACAGTCCAGTTTCACCCCATATGAGTCTGGGTCCCCAGTCTCATGCCCGGAACTGGAGTTCAGTGCAGTCGGGAGCTTTTGTCTCCCTCCCGCTTGAGAAAGCCAGCCGTGGACTCAGTTGCCAGTCCTCTCCACGCGTGTGTCTCAGTACCTCTGCCTCCTGCAGCTCCTCTTAGTCTCAGTGTGCTTTTCTCTTTCCTTCTAGTTGTAGAATTTCCATTCAGCCAGCCTTCCTGTGGTTCTGGATGATGCCTGTTTTGTCTTTTAGTTGTAGCTTTGAAATTGTGCGAGGCAGCAGTTTAGATGTTTACCAATGCCGCCATCTTGGTTTCTCCTATTTTGTTCTTTATATTCCACATGTGAGATTATATGGTATTTGTCTCTCTCTGACTGGCTTATTTCACTTAGCATAATACCCTGTAGGCCCATCCATGCTGTCCCAAATAGTAAGATTTCATTCTTTTTTATAGGCCAGATTACTCTGAGTGGGAGGGACAACTCCTGTGGGGATAATGAAGGTTCCAAGAAGAGAAGCAACACAAATACAAGGCTGTGGAGGCTGCTTCTATGATTCTAGGCACTTGAAGAGAATCTGATTTTGTCTGAGGGTGTCAGATCTCATTACTCTCCAAAGCTTCTTTCCTCTTTCTCATCTGGGGAAAAATTTGTTCTGAATTCTTAAAAAATTAGCTGCTCAGATTAACACGGAATGAAAAGCGACAAAGGCTAGAGGTGTCTCTGAAGTCAATCATTACTTTCAACAATTTAATCTTTTTACAGTAAAAATGATGCCCAACATAATATTGATCAATTTTTATAAGGATTGTTTGAAACCCTCTGACAGTCTTTGAAAGCATACTTGTAGTTAGTTCTATTTAGAAATGCCCTTTGACAGTTTCCTAGTTGTCTGTTTCCATAACAAGTCACAGTTTGGGGAGTTTTATGTTAGTATTTTTCACCAGTCACCTAGTATTTGCACTATTCTTTTTTTTTTTTTTTCCCCAGCTGTGACTCCAGACAGGATCCAAAGAGGAGTTTTACCATCTCTTCTCTGGGTTTTATGGAGACTTAATTTACCCTTCTGTGTTAGCCTCTTAAGGCACTGCCGTCAACCTTAAAAGGGTATAGTAAAGGGCGGCACTATTCTTTTTTTTGTTGTTAATCCCCACACGAGGATGTTTTTCCTTTGATTTTTTTTTTTGAGAGAGTGGAAGAGAGAGGAAGAGATAGAAACACTGATGTGAGAGAGGCACATTGACTGGTTGCCTCCTGCATGCACTCCGACCAGGGCCAAGGAACCTGCAACCATGGTAAGTGCCCTTGACCAGAATTGAACCCAAGACCCTTCATTCCACTGGCCAACGCTCAATCCACTGAGCCAAACCTGCTAAAGATGCACTATTCTTCATTCACCATGAGTAGTGTGTCTAGGACCATTTTTCTTAACTGTCTCATTTAAAATTTCTCTGGGTTGGTGGGATAAGAACTGACTCTGATTTTCGACTACATATTTTTCTAAATTTAAAAAATAATCATGTATTACTTTTCTAATTAAGAAAACTCCCAATAAACATTCTGAAAAATTAGTTTAAAACTTGTACAAGTGATTCCATTCATGTAAAGTTCAAAAACAGGCTAACCTAATCTAGGGTGTTAGAATGCTGGTTAGTGGGCATGGTGACTGGAAGAGCTGATAAAATTCCCATTTCTTATCTGGGTGTTGGTTTCAGGGTATGTTTACTTTAAAAATTCATTGAACCATATATATATATACATACACACACTAAGGATTTGTGCTTTTTTTCTGTATGTATCCTATCTAATAAAGAGGGAATATGCTAATTAACCCTCACACCGTTGCAAAGATGGAGGCACCCACAGCCAATAAGGAGGGAATATGCTAATTGCTGCCCTGCCCTCAAAGATGGCGGCGCCCAGTCCCCTCAGCCCTGCCAGGGCAGCAGGAGCACGGCTGCTCCGCGTGCCTGCCTCTGGAGTCCCCCAGTCCGCTCAGCCCTCCAGTCGCCCATGGTTGGCCAGAGGCACAGGCAAGCCTCGGATGTCAGCTGCCCGGCCGCCCAGGGCTGCCCGAGGCTCAGGTAACCAGGGCCGGCCGAGGCTTGCGCTGCCGGTGGTGGCAAAAGCAGAGGTGTAATGGGGTGCCGCCTTCCCCTGATTGCCAGGTCGCCTCCTGCCCCTGAGGGCTCCCAGACTGTGAGAGGGGGCAGGCCAGGCTGAGGGAGCCCCCCTCCAGTTCATGAATTTTCATGCACCAGGCCTCTAGTATTTCAATAAAAGAATTTACTTAGAAAAAAACAACTGACATAAGATTTGAATTAAGAAAACAGCCCTTATAAAATTTAGGGGCTCCCAAAGGTAGTAGTGATAAGAGAAACATAATACAAGGGCCATCTTTTAGCAGGGAATTAGGCTATAGGTATCTAATGGGTACCCTTTAGTAGGGCAATTTTTTTTAATCCTCGCCTGAGGATATTTTTTCCATTGATATTTAGAGAGAGAGAGTGAAAGAGAGGGAGGAGGGGGAGAGAGAGAAACATTGATGTGAGAGAGACTCATCAACTGGTTGCCTCCCGCACGTGCCCCGACCGGGGCTGGGGCCTGAACCTGCACTGAGGAACCTTGACTGAAAATCGAACCCACAACCCTTTGTTTCTAGGGTTGACGCTGTAACCACTGAGAAAAACTTGTCAGGGCTGCCTGGGTACTTTTTTATTATTTATTTATTTATTTATTTATTTTTTTTAAAAAAATATATTTTATTGATCTTTCACAGAGAGGAAGAGAGAGGGATAGAGAGTCAGAAACATCGATCAGCTGCCTCCTGCGCAACCCCCACTGGGGATGTGCCCGCAACCAAGGCACATGCCCTTGACCGGAATCGAACCCGGGACCCCTCAGTCCGCAGGCTGACGCTCTGTCCACTGAGCCAAACCGGTTTCGGCTGCCTGGGTACTTTTACAAAAGCATCAGACCTTCCTGCAGACAGTTAGCTTGAGGGTCAATCCCACCCATTGATGTGCCAACAGCAATGAAGGCTCAATTACAACAGGAGAGCACACACAACCCATACAAGGGACACCCCTGGAGCACCAGACTCAGGTGACCAGGAAGACTATGCCACTGGGCTCCAGTGGACACCTACTATATATGGTTACCCTACCAAGACGGGGAGATCTAGCAGATCAGCCTTTATAGAGAAACAAACACTGGAAGACAGCCAAAACTAGGAGATAAAGAAACATGGCCAAGTGAAAGAACAGGACAAAACTCCAGAAAAAGAATTAAATGAAATGGAGGCAAGAAATCTACCAGATACAGAGCTCAAAACCGGTTATAAGGATTCTCAATGAACTTAGGGGAAGAATAGGTGAACTCAGTAATAGAAACCATAAAAAAGAACCAGTCAGAAATGAAGAATACAATATTTGAAATGAAGACTAAACTAGAAGGAATCAACAGATTAAATGAAGCAGAGAATCAAATCAGTAATTTGACGACAAGGTAGTAGAAAGCACAAAATCATAACAGCAAGAAAGAAAAAAGAATTTAAAAAATATAAGGATACTGGAGGCCCGGTGCATGAAATTCATGCATGGTGTGTGTGTGTGTCCCTCAGCCTGGCCTGCACCTTCTCCTTGGGGGATCGGGCCTAAACCAGCAGTCAGACATCCCTCTCACAATATGGGACTGCTGGCTCCTAACTGCTTCTGCCTGCCAACCAGATCGCCCCCAACTGCCCTCCCCTGCCAGCCCAATTGCCCCCAACTGCCCTCCCCTGCCGGCCTGATCTCACCCCCCAACTACCCTCCCCTGCTAGCCTGTTCTTGCCCCCAACTGCCCTCCCCTGGAGGCCTGATGGCCCCAAACTGCCCTCCCCTGAAGGCCCCAAACTGCCCTCCCCTGCCAGCCTGATCTCGCCCCTAACTGCCCTCCCTGTCAGCCTGATCTTGCCCCCAATGGCCCTCCCCTGCTGGCCTGGTTGCCCCCAACTGCCCTCCCCTGTCGGCCTGATCGCTCACCCCCAACTGCCCTCCCTGTCAGCCAGATCTTGCCCCCAATGGCCCTCCCATGCTAGCCTGATCTCACCCCCAACAGCCCTCCCCTACCAACTGGTTGCCCCCAATGGCCCTCCCCTGCCAGCCTGATCTTGCCCCCAACTGCCTTCCCCTGCCAGCCTGATCTCGCCCCCAACTGCTCTCCCCTGCCAGCCTGATCGCCCCTAACTGCCTCTGCCTGCCTGGTCACCCCTAATTGCCCTCCTCTGCCAGCCTGATCTCACCCCCAACTGCCCTCCCCTGCAGGCCTGATGGCCCCAAACTGCTCTCCCCTGCCAGCCTGATCACCCCTAACTGCCTCTGTCTGCCTGATCACCCCTAACTGCCCTCCCCTGCTGGCCTGATCTCCCCTAACTGCCTCTGCCAGCCTAATCTCGCCCCCAACTGCCATCCCCTGCCGGCCTGATCTCGCCCCAAACTGCTCTCCCCTGCCAGCCTGATCACCCCTAACTGCCTCTGTCTGCCTGATAACCCCTAACTGCCCTCCCCTGCTGGCCTGATCTCACCCCCAACTACCCACCCATGCAGGCCTGATCTCGCCCCCCAACTGCCCTCCCTGCTGGCCTGATCTTGCCCCCAACTGCCCTCCCCTGCTGGCCTGATCGTCCCTAACAGTTTCTGCCTTGGCCCCCACCACCATGGCTTTGTCCAGAAGGAAGTCGGATGTCCAGTCGACCCAGTCTAATTAGCATATTACCCTTTTAGTAGTATAGATTATATAGGATAGGATTGCTTAAATGGGGGGGGGGGAAGCCTTTTTCATCAGGAGGAGATGCTCCTGGTAGACAAAAATACATAATCCCTATATCTGGACTGATAGCCAATCATATGCACTATACCGCCAAACTGGTCATTAAAAAATTGAACTGCTTTCTTACACCTTACACCAAACAGCTGTTGCCCTTAAAACCCCTCCTCAGTCCCCCCATCTTAGGTTCTGCCTTTGCAGTTCACCCAGATTAGGTTCTAATTGGTCAGTTTCTATGCCAGTCAGTGTCTCCGGGCCTGATCAGCAGCCCCAGTGGAGGCCGGAGAGAAAGAGAGGCATGGCTGCTGGCCAGGCCCCGAGAGAAAGAGAGGCGCAAGGGCTGATTACAGCTGCCACAGAGGCTATGGATCAGACCCTGCTTCTCTCTCCAGGCCTCTCTTCAGGTCTAATCTGCAGCCTCCTCAGCAGTCAGTGCTGGGTTGTGGCGCCCCACAGCAGAGGGCAGTCAGTGCTGGGTCGCCATGGCAACCCAGCACTGACTTCTGGTCGGTCGAGCCTTCGGTCGTTTTGGATGTTATGGACCGTGGGTTTTTATATATTAGGATAGATACTATAGACAGCCCTAGCCAGTTTTGTTCAGTGGTTAGAGCATTGGCCCTCTAACCATTGAGGGGTCGCAGGTTCAATTTCAGTCAAGGGCATGTATCTAAGTTGCAGGCTCAATACCTGGCCCTGGTCGGGTGTGTGCAGGAGGCAACCAATCAATGTATCTCTCTAACACTGATGTTTCTCTCTCTCTTTCTCTCTCTCTCCCCCCCTCCCTTCCAATAGCTACAAAATCAATGGAAAAAATATCCTCAGGTGAGGATCGAAAAAAAAAATAAATAAAATAAAAATACTACAGACAATTATATGTCAGCATACTGGACAACCTGGAAGAAATGAATACATTTCTAGAAACATACAAACTTTCAAGATTAAATCAAGAAGAAACAGAAAATCTGAAGAGATTGATAACAACTAATGAAATCCAATCACTAATGAAAGCCCTAGACCAGATAGCTTCAGAGATGAATTTTAACAAACATTCAAAAATTTACCTATTCTTCTCAAACAATTCAAAAAAATTCAAGAGGAGAGAAGGCTCCCAAGTTCATTTTATGAGGCCAACATTACTCTGATTCCAAAAGCAGACAAAGACATTACAAAAAAAGAGAAAATTACTATTTTATTAAAAAAAGAAAATTACACCTAATGAACAAGATGCTAAAATCCTCAACAGAATATTAGTAAATGAATTCATCAATACATTTAAAAAAACTCAAACACCATGATCACGTGGAATTTATTCCTGGGATCCAAACTTGGTACAATATCCACAAATCAACTAACGTGATACACCACATAAACAAACTGAAGAATAAAAATTATATGATCATATCAATAGACGCAGAAATAGCATTTAACGAAGTCCAGCATTCATTTATGATAAAAACTCTCAGTAAGTGGGAACAGAGGGAACATACCACAACATAATAAAGGCCATATACGACAAACTCATACCTAACATAATACTCAATGGGGAAAAGCTAAAAGCGTTTTCCTAAAGATCAGGAACACAGGAATGTCCACTTTCACCACTCTTAACACGAGAGGCCCGGTGCACGAATCTGTGCATGGGTGGAATCCCTCGGCCTGGCCGGCAATTTGGGCCTATTGGGGGCTGTGGCACCCAGTCCCGATTGGGGCCAATCAGGGCCGGCCAGCCGGGGGAGGGATTGCGGGAGGTTGGCCGGCCATGGGAGGTTGGCTGTGGGAGCGCACTGACCACCAGGGGGCAGCTTCTGTATTGAGTGTCCAGTTGTCCAGTGGTAACGGTCACTTAGGCTTTTACATATATGGATAGTACTGAAAGTTCTAGCCATAGCAATCAGAAAAGAAAAAGGATAAAAGGCATCTAAAGAAGAAAGAAAGAAGTAAAACTCATTATTTGCAAATGACATGATACTGTATATAGAAGAACCTAAAAAATCCCACCAAGTTACTATTACAGAAATGATAAATGAATTAAGTAAAATAGCAGCATACAAAATTAATATTCAGAAATCAGTTGCATTTTCATTTACCAACAATGAAAAGAAAGATATTTACCAATACCAGAAAGAAATTAAGAAAATAATCCATTTGTAATTGCATAAAAAAAATCCCTAGGAATTAATATAACCAAGGAGTAAAAGACATGTACTTTGAAAAATTTAAGACACTGAAAGAAATTTTAAGACACTGAAGATACAAATCAATGGAAGCAAATACCATGCTCATGGATAGGAAAAATTAACATCGTTAAAGTGTCCATACTACCCAAAGCAATCTATAAATTCAATGCAATCCCTATCAAAATTCCATTGGTATTTTTCACAGAAATAGAACAAATAATCCTGAATTTATATGGAATCACAAAAGGCATTGAGTAGTCAAAGCAATCCTGAGAAGAACAAAGTTGGAAGTATCCCACTACCTAGTATCAATCTATACTACAAAGCCATAGTAATCAAAGCAGCATATTACTAGCATAAAAAGACACACAGATCAATGAAACAGAAGAGCCCAGAAAAAAACTTATGCCAACTAATCTATACATAAGATAAGAATATACAAAGGAGTAAAGATAGTCTCTTCAATAAATGGTGTTGGGAAAACTGAACAGGTACATGTAAAAAATGAAACTAAACCGCTTTCTTACACCATATACAAGAATAAACTAAAAAAAGATGGGAAGCAATATTTATAGCAGACAAAATAGACTTCAAAAAAAAGGCTATAAGAAGAGACAAAGGATATTTGAATTATTATTATTATTTTTAATATATTTTATTGATTTTTTTACAGAGAGGAAGAGAGAGGGATAGAGAGTTAGAAACATCGATGAGAGAGAAACATCGATCAGCTGCCTCTTGCACACCCCCTACTGGGGATGTGCCCGCAACCAAGGTACATGCCCTTGACCGGAATCGAACCTGGGACCCTTGAGTCCGCAGGCTGACGCTCTATCCACTGAGCCAAACCGGTTTCGGCGACAAAGGATATTTGATAATGATAAAGTGATCAACCCAACAAGAATGTAAGACTCAAACCCATAAAACTTTTAAAGAAAACTACGCAGTAAACTCTCTTGTCATTGCTTTTAATAATATTTTTTTTGGATATGACTCCTTGGGCAAGGAAAACAAACAAGAAAATAAACAAATGGCATTATGTGAAACTAAAAAATTTTTGCACAGCAAAGGAAACCATCAACAAAATGAAAATACAATCTACTGAATGGGAGAAGATATTCACCAATGATATACCCAATAAGATGTTAATATTCAAAATATATAAAAAACTTGTGCAACTTAACACCAAAAAGATGAACAATCTGATTAAAAAATGGGCAGAGTACCTGAATAGACATTTCTCTAAAGAGGACATACAAATGGCCAATAGACATATGAAAAGATGCTCAATGTCAAGACTCATCAGAGAAATGCAAATTAAAACCAAAATGAGATAGTACACAACACATGTGTCAGAATGGCTATCATCAATAAATCAAAAAATGACAAGCATTGGGGAAAATGTGAAGGAAGTGATCCCTCATACACTGTGATGGGAATGCAGGTTGGTACAGCCACTATGAAGAATAATTTGAAGTTTCCTCAAAAAAATTAAAACCAGAATTACCATATGACCCACTAATTTGACTTCTGGGTACTTACCTGAAGAAATCCAAAACACTAGTTTAAAAAGATATATGCATCCCTATGTTCACTGCAGCATTATTTACAACAGTTAAGATATGGAAACAACCTAAGTGTCCATTGATAGACAAATGGTTAAAGAACATATGGTACATATATGCAATGGAATATTACTTGGCCATAAAAAAGAATGAAATTTTACCATATGCAACAACATGGATGGATAAGGAGGATATTATGCTATTTGAAATAAGTCAGACAAATAAAGACAAATACTGAATGGTTTCTGTTATATGTAGAATTAAAAAAAACAAAACAAATAAAGGAAAACAAAAATAGACTGATAGAAACAGGCACCAAAGGGAAGGTTGTCAGAGGGGAGCAGGAGTGGGGAATGAGTGAAAAAGGTGAGGGGATTAAGAAGTACTAATTGGCTGAAACTGGTTTGGCTCAGTGGATAGAGCGTTGGCCTGCGGACTCAAGGGTCCCAGGTTCGATTCCGGTCAAGGGCATGTACCTTGGTTGCGGGCACATCCCCAGTGGGGGTTGTGCAAGAGGCAGCTGATCGATGTTTCTCTCTCATCTATGTTTCTAACTCTCTATCCCTCTCTCTTCCTCTCTGTAAAAAAAAAAAATCAATAAAATATATTAAAAAAAAAAAAAAAAAAAGAAGTACTAATTGGTACTTACAAAATAGTCACGGGGTTGTAAAGTGCAGCATAGGGTATATAATTAATGATATTATAATAACTATGTATGGTGCCAAGTGGATACTAGACATATTGGAAAATGACTTCATAAATTATATATACAATCACTATGCTATACACTTGAAATAAATATAACATTGTATGTCAATTATAATTGAAATAAATTTTTTTTAAGGAAAAGAAAAGAGATTCATGAAAATGTTTTTGGAAGTACTACAGGCTTACTTATTTATTTTATTTTTTATTAATCCTCACCCAAGGATATTTTCCCATAGATTTTTTGAAGAGTGTGGAAGAGAGAGGGAGAGACAGAGAGAGACACATCGATTGGTTGCCTCCTGCATGTGCCCCAACCAGGGCTGGAGACAGAGTTACTACAGGCTAAATTTATCTGAGTAGCTTGTACATATATTTAATTTTATATTTATTTAATCATTAAGGTCTGAACTGGATACTTCATTTTCATTATACTTTGCAACATCTCATGGAAGACATTAGGTGATGGAGTGTTATTTGTAGATTTGAAGAATCTCAAAGATCTTTGGATTTTTTTCAGAATGCCAACCTTCTATCTTAACTGTTTAATCATTCTCAACACCACAGAAAACAAAGTTAGAAAGACAAGTTACTTGGGTTATAAAGCAATTGTGTTTTTTTATCTCCTACAGGAACAAATAAGCATCATTATCTCAATTATGCAAATATTTGGACTTTTTTTTCCATCTATATTTGGGAAATCTGCAAAAATACCAGTAATAGTATTCAGTTATAGTTATTTATAGGCATTTTCATAAAAAACATCAATCCAATGTATTAAGACTATGCAAAAGCCAAATACCAGTAAATATATATCACAGTGTATATTGTTTATGCACTAGGACCTCTAAGTGAAATCTTCCAATGAGCTGAAAAAAAAAGTCTATGAACCAAAGTAAGAATGAGTTCCTTAACTACATATGACATCTAGCTAGTTAATAGTTTAAAAACACCTCATTTTCCTGAATTTTTAGATTTCTGCAAAACTCTGTAAGTAATTAATTTCATGTATGGCATGTTCCATGCTCTTTAGATGATGAATGTGCTAAAAATGGTAGCTGGTGATTTCAATATCATTATAATATGTACCTTCCTAGAATTATAAAAGTGTACTTTAGTCACATCACTGGCTATATTCACAAATCCTGATGAAGATTATTATATGTACCTTAATTATGGCTACTATGTAAAATTAAGGATATTGAGATTATAAATTTGCCTTACTTTTGATGATAGGTTTATTTGTATTCAAAAACTGAAATTTATGGCCCTGGCTTGTATGGTTCAGTTGGCTGGAGTGTCATCCTGTACACTGAAAGGTTGTGGGTTTGATTCCCGGTCAGAGGACATACTTACTTTGCGGGTTTGATCCCTAGTTGGGGTGTGTACAGAAGATGATTGATGGATATTTCTCTCACATTGATGTCTGTCTCTCCCTCCCTCCCTCCCTCTTGCCTTCCTTCCCTCTTCCTTCCTCTCTTGATTGCTTTGAATTCAAGGACTTCAAATTCTTTTTTTTTTAAAGGAAGAGTCTTGAGCTGGTGGTCTTTTTTTTTTTTAAATATATTTTATTGACTTTTTACAGAGAGGAAGGGAGAGGGATAGAGAGCTAGAAACATCGATGAGAGAGAAACATCGACCAGCTGCCTCCTGCACACCCCCTACCGGGGATGTGCCCGCAACCAATGTACATGCCCCTGACCGGAATCGAACCCAGGACTTTTCAGTCCGCAGGCCGACGCTCTATCCACTGAGCCAAACCGGTTTCGGCAAGGACTTCAAATTCTTGTGTAATTCTAATTCTTTCAATTTCCAGCATTTTAATTTATGGTTCAGTATAAAATCAGATCTCAGTAAGTTTTTAACACTGTTCTAAGATCTTTTACGTTTTTGCTTGTAGACACAAGCTGGTTCTACTGTTACTTTAACATCTGGGGTGGGGATGGGAGTGGGGGGCAAAAGGGAAGGGCAGACCCAACCAAGAAGGCTCAACAGTGTGAGTTTTCTCTTTTAAGCTGGGTGGTGGGTGCATAAGTGTTCATTGTATTATTTATTTTCTCATACCTCTTTGCAGAATTCATATTTTTTTAAAAAGTGATACTAAGTATAATATCCATAGCTTTATTTTGCTTCACATAGTGGCAAATACTGGACCATTTACTTCAATATACTTCACCAAAGGTGCAGAGAGAACTCTCTCTTCACTCAGACTATAGTGTTGGGAAAGCCTAAAAGTAGAAATCTACCTCTCTGCCCTCTCTGATGGTTCTTCTTCTCAAAGAAGTCTGTGTTAGAAATTAAACATTGCTTTTAATTAAAAGTGTCATTTTAGAAGAATGATTGGTGTAATAGCAGCAACATGCCACACCTCCAAGTGTAACTCTTGAGTAAATTACCTCAATTTCCTGTAACTGCTCCTGGTTGGTTGTGTACATCTGCTGAAGAGAATCCTCCAACTCTGTGTTCCGATCCAGTAATGTCTTCCCAAGCTCAGCAGCAAGTTGGAGATCTAGCACGACAAGTGAATAATGCAAATGATTTCACTTCAACATTTTATATAACCCAGGCCATGAAATAAAAATGAACCAAGACACGACCCAACATAGCAAATTTAAGTCTGATCCCGGTAGAAGGTGGAATGGCCCAGAAGGAAAACTGAGTCCTACTTAAGATCTGGTTGAACTGGGGCCCTCTACTTGTACCATGCTCTTATGTACTCCTAACTTTTAAGATGTGAAGAAGACTGATCTACTTTATGGAGATATACTCATCAGTCTAGAAGTGATCAATCAGCATTGTGACTTCTAAAATCGTAATTATTTGCTAATGGACTGGATTTATTCATATCCTATATACCTACTTTTTTGGACAGAGCCTCCACCAAAATATAGGCAGATATTTAAATAGTCTCCACCCTGGCTGGCCTGCTCAGTGGTTAGAGCATGGGCCTGTGCACCGGAATTGACTGGGTTCAATTCCTGGTCAAGGGCATGACCTGGGTTGCAGGTTCCATATTCGTCCCCAGTTGGGGTGTGTGCAGGAGGCAAACAATCAATGCGTCTCTCTCACATACATGTTTCCCTCTCCTCTCCTCTCTCCCTTCAACTCGTTCTAAAAACCAATGGAAAAACTATCCTCATTCCTCAGGTGAGGATCCAAACAAACAAATAGTCTCTAAAGTTCCTATGAAATCTGACTGCTGTAAATGTGCATTGTATTATTGCAACTGTCAAAGCAGTTTGTTGTTATAGATCCTGGCCTCCAAATGAGATAAAAATTAAGTAAACAAAAAGAAGAAAAGGGAAAATACAGCAGTAATATGAACACTGCCCCAGGTCTTCCATTTTTTCTACTTCTCTTCATGTCCTTCTCCAAGATGAGCAAACCAGACAAGCAGCACAGCGATTGTGAGGTAATTACATGTCAGTTGTTCTTACAGTACTTTGATTTAGCACAGAACCATATTTCTATTTTGAACCTCACTTTTCAACATGCTTCTTAGGTATATATGCACGTAAGACAGGATTTGTTTGTATTATACACAATCCCAGAAAAATTAAATGATACCCAAAGGACACTTGTTCTAACATAGGTAACTGAAGTAACTATCTGCATAAACTTCATAGAGAGACCCTTTAATATAGTGGGAATGAACTCAACTGAGTAGGAAGGTCTGACACCCAGTGCTGACTATCATTTACCAGATAAATACGTTCAAGATGGGCCTTTAAAGGTCCCTTCACTTAGTCTTCTTGTCTAAAGACAATGATTGTGAAATACAATGAAATAATACAGAAGGAAGTACTTTATGAACTAAACTGCAATACAAAAGCAAATAGTACCAGTTATACTAGTATTGACTCACAAATAACTGTTTATTGCTGGGCATCACACTAAGCTTTAGTTACTGAACGGTTAATACAATGAAGTTCCTGCTTTTCTAGATTAACGAATGAAGCAAGATAACAAGTAGATAAACTTGCAAACTGTGATAAACACTCTGCATTCATACATGCATGCATACATTCAATAATACCAGTGAGGAACAGAGTGAGGAAGTAACATGGAGTCACTACAGTCAAGCTACTGTATTACTGCAATCAGGCCAAGGCTTGAGAAACAATACTATTCCTGTTTTAACTAGCCTGGGAACTTAAAACTTTCAAACTTCCAGTCCTGTCAAAGCTTGGATATACATCAAACCTCCAGGTAACAATGTGATTACCCCTGAAGGACTAAGGAAACAATGTTCCCTTATCCAGACCACCGGTTATCCAATCCAGAGGCTAAGGATTTATTTTTTACTATAAGAACTCTTAGTTTTTCATTTGTCTTCAGAGCATTCTGGGTCTTGCCTTGTGTTTCTGGTTTGCAAACCCTAAGACATTTGAATAAATCTTTATCATTTATTTCTAGCAATGCCTCTACACTCTTTCAGTTGGTCTGACACCAGATACCATTCTAGACACAGGGGATATAAGGGTGAACTTAGCTAAAAAATTTCCTGCCCTCATGAGCTTATATTCTACTAGTGGCCTGGTGCACGAAATTCGTGCACATTAAAAGGGACTTAATTAGAGGAAATATTTTAATATTGCATTTGCCCTTTCTCTATAATAGAAATGTCAGAGGTGAAAAGAAATTAGTAAAATGTATATGACAATCTTCCTCCTGTCAGAGTCTGGGGTGCGCCGAGGGACCCAGAGTCCAGTCCCCGCCCACCCATGCACGCCTTGAAATCGCACGAGACCCAGACCTGGCCGGCCTCACCCCCGTCAAGCCCTGCCAGGCAGGGGCGCAGCCTCAGGTCCCCCGGCCTGGCGCCGGGGCGGGGGGCACAGCCTCACATCCCCTGTCAAGCCCCACCGAGCCCGGGGGGGGGGGGGGGCGCACAGCCTCAGGCCCCCTGCCCTGGCCCAGCGCCACGCAGCCTCAGTTCCCTGCTGATCGCTCCTTAAGGCTTGTTACGGGAACTCGGCCTCCGCTGTGGGTGCAGCCATCTTGTGTTATGGAAACACTCCGCCCTGTGCGTGCCGCCATCTTTGTTGCGGTGTGATGGTCAATTTGCATATTCCCTCTGTATTTGATTAGATTGGGAGAAACTGAATGATAAAATATATATTAGCAGGAAGTGCTACTCAAGAGAAAAATTAAAGCAAGGAAGGGGAATAGGAAGAGTATGAACGTAGGAGGTTGCAATTTAATGTGACAAGAGTGACAGAATTAAGATATGAAGAAACAGAATAAATGACCCATGTTGATCTATCTAGGTGGCCAACATTCCAGGCAGAGGCAAAACAAGTAACAAGACTCTGGCAAGAAGCATCACTAGAGTTAATATGGGGGTCAATGAGGTTGGAGCAAAGTGTGTAAGGGACAAAAGCGGGGAAGCAAATGACAAGTGGATATTGTAATCATCTGGGTCATAGATGATGGTGGCTTGGCAAGGGTGGCAGAGATGGGGATGGAGAGAAGGGGCAGGATTCTAGATATGTTTTGAAAGTAGAGCTAAAAGGATGTGTTAACCCAACTGGATGTGGTGGGTGAGAGAAGAAAAAAAAAAAAGATTTGGTGATAACAAAGGATCTACTTTAGAAAGGAAGGTCACAAGGAAAGACACCCTGAGGACACGTTTTAGCTAAAGCTTGAAGGATGAGGACCTCACCAGTAAAAGCCAGACAGAGGCATTGCAACACAAGGGAATGTGGCATGTCCTCGATAAAATGCCAGTGTGAAAGCAGCAAGAGGGAAAGAGTGGTAGGAGATGAGGCAGGGATCGGATCATACAAGATTTTATGGGCCATGGTAAAGTTTGACTTTTGTTCTAAGTATTCTTAGTTAATGTCACGAATATATTTATTATGAAAAGGTATTTGCTACAAAAACAGGGACCTGTACTACATGATTTTAAAACTTAACTTGTAGAGATTGACAAATAAGGTTTACATCCATTTATTACCACTAATATTAAAACTCGACCTAGAATAAGTGGTAACAAAAAAGCAATACATTTTGTCACCTGGTACTGTTCATTCTAGTGCAGAACTAGTGTTCTGCTTGGATGATTTTCTCTCATTGGGAAATAAAGCAGCAAAATCGACCATTCACCACTCCAGCTCACAGCAAACATTTTACATTTAAAATAAATTAGTGTACTGTTGGTAGACAGGTGTTAAAATAAATTCTCTCATGATTTAAATATTAACAATGCCTATTAATGTACTAAGTACTTCAAATAACAACTCTATGAAATAACACATCTTGTATTCACAAGACATAGAACCTTTATGAAAAGCTCAAATCATGTAAGAGACATCCATCTTTGTATCTTTTCAAGGTATTTAGGCCAGTTTTTCAGATGAGACAACTTTAAGCACAAAGATACTAACGGACCTGATTAAATCTACATGAGTCACAGGCAAAACAAACACTTCTATCACCAGGTTCTAACTCTCTCATCACCGTTCTCCACTTCATTATCCATATCTATACAGTTTTCAGATGACTGACAGTGTGTCCACACACTTCTTCAAGGTAGAGTGCAAACTTTCCCACTCAGGTACTTCAGCTTTTCACTTGTTTTCACAGATGGCAATGAGAAACTAGAGTTGAGCTACCTAGCTTCTATTACCTGCTCCGTCAAAGAAAGTACGAACAACCTCAGGCAAGCTAATATATTGTTTTCACTAAGTGAAAACAGAACGATGCAAGGCTAAAGCTGTTCCAGAAATAATTACTGTGCACCGTAGGGTATGTAATGTGTATACACAGTGCCACATAGAAGTCTCTCCTGGCCTGTTTTGTAGTAGTAATTCCTTACTAGGAAGGACCAGAGACTCATCAAACATGCTCTTAACTGGCAGTCAAAATCCGAATCAAGACTAACTTCAGACCACCCTCACCTACTTCCATTCCATTATGAAACCACCTCAGCTCTTAATACACAGCCAGGAGCAGCTCTCCTCCTCCTGCTGCTGCAGAAGGGGATGCCAAGTAAAGCACTCTTCCAGTCAACAGTAACCAGAAAAGAACTTGTCCTACCCCAGCCCTTATTTCCAGTTAAACAAAGCCCAACCGGGCTCAGTAACTTCAAGACTCAGTCTCCTACATATTTCATAGGCTGTTTAGGATAGAATCCTGGCAAGACAAGTATCAACTACAAGAAAGGGCCTGTGAAGTGACACTGCAAAGAGGATATGACTTCATCTGTTCGTTTAAGGACAAGGGTCTTCTTCTGGTCCTTAAAAAAAGCCCATTTCCCGTCATCTAGCATATGGCTTCCATAACCAAAAGGAGCCAAAGCTGGCAGTAAGCCCAAGTCGGTTTTCTAAGTAATTAGTGGCGAAAATGGGCGAGTATTCCATGTTCTTTACTATTGCTTTTAATTAAGGAACAAAAGAAAAGGAAAGAAAACATTTTTGAAGCCCGTATGCACCTGTTCATCTATTTTCCAATAAGGATTTTCATTAGGCGGTTGTCTTTTCTAAATCCTGAACTGGCCTCAGCAGCACTAAAAATACCACAGGTTTACTGCAGGCTTGAGAACTACAACCTAGCAACACTTTCGTGTTTAATATGCTTTCACTAATCAGCCTTTGCAAGCGATAATAATCCATTTCAATAATCCATTACACTGTTAGCTTTAAACGGATACTCCACTCAGCCCTATATGCCTTAGGCAGAAAAAAATTAGCTCTAGCAGCCAGAGTGTATTTTTAAAAGTATCTTTCTTCCAGAAATCAGAAACCTTTAAATTCCACTGCTTTTATATTTTTCTTATTTTCCTCATTTTCAAAATCATATGATGATAACGTATTAGCTGTGGTCTACAGCAGTAATTCAGTAATATTAAGGCTGAAAGCTTTTCCTATTACAAAGTCAAATGCGTCATTTGGTGATGCTTCTGTGTACCTCCTGTTGCCAACGTTACTATAATTGGGAAGCAAAAAATTTGAATATAAACATCAAGAAAAACGATGATGTCAGTTTTAATGACCCTCCAAACAGTGATTCAGCAAATTACACACCAGGAAAATGTACCCATCTTGAAAAGAAGGAGGAATCCTAGGATTCCTTAAAACTAACATTTCATTTGCTGATCCATGTAATAGAAACCTGAATCCTTATTCTAAGCTTACACAGCTCACCAAACAACAATTATAACAGCAGCTGGTCTGAAGGAAAAGCCGGTCTCTGAAGTCTTTCCACCTTGCTCTCAGGGGCACGTTTCAAATAGAAGGCTCCTGCTGTCCCAGAAAGGATCAGCCGCGCAGAGATCACTGTCAGTATTCTTCCTGTGCCAACTCAGCCCTCTGACAAAAGACAATCTCTTCATCAAAGTGTTTTGTAAAAGCAAAGGGTTTTCTCCTTTTGCCTCACACAGCTTTACATGTTTCTATAAAGGTATGAACAGTAGACCAGAGCCTTCCAAAGTTAGATTTTTTTTTTCAGCAACTTTAATTTAAAAAAGAATGCCCCAGCAAAATGATACAAAAATTCAATCTATTTAAATAATGTATCTATTGCTAAAGGGAAAAAAATCTGACTTTGAGAACAGGATCTTAAAAAAAGTTGTTTTAGTAGCTCTCTCCAAACAAGGCTCACTCAATAAAGTTAATACAGGCAGACCTTGAAGATAATGTGGGTTAGATTCTAGACCACGGTAATGAAGCGAGTATCACAATAAAGTGATTCATACTCTTTCTGCTGGTGGAGGGTCTTGCCTTCCATTGTAAAAAATGCACCACCACCCTGACTGGTTTGCTCAGTGGTGACAGCTCAGCCCTCTGACCAAAGGGTCGCAGGCTCAATTCCTAGTCAAGGGCACGTGCCTCAGTTGCAGGTTCAATCTCTAACCCGATAGGGCATGTTTGGGAGGCAACCAATCTATATGTCTCCGTCTCTTTCTCTCCCCCTCCACTCTCTCTAAAAATCAATGGAAAAAATATCCTCACTCCTTGGGTGAGGATTAAAAAAATAAAAAAAAGCAAAACCAGTGTAATGCAATAAAGTGAAGTGCGATAAAACAAGGTCTGCCAGTAGTGAGGATGTTAACAAATGAACAGATGTCGCACTTGATAAAATCCCACTACATTTACTTATCAATCTGTTTAACAGGTCTGCTGTGCCTGCAGCCTTCATTCTTTTACAGGACATATTCACAAGGTACGATTGTTGGAATTTCACATCCATTCCTACCCCACACACTTGGTTATGACATACAGGGTCATGTCAAAGTCCACTACGATAATGGATGTAAAAGTCCTTGGAGAAGCACAGAACAAATTCCAAATGCAAACTGGCATTAAGGAGGTTCAGACCTGTGTTCTCTGGGCTTCATTAATTTAACACCTGATGATTTCCTTCTGATCAGAGGTTAAGGAGTTCTACATGTAACCCCAACCAGTTGCATTTGCTTCTCAAGTAGACTGAAATATTACAAATGGCTGTTCCTAACCACCTCCCACAGAAGAAAGGGCAGTATGGACTAAGGTACCTGATAGAAGAAAGCCATGAAAACAGTAATCCTGAATGAGTGTCTCAGATCAGCCCAACAAATATTAAAATTGAGCTTCTATTATGTGCTAAGTATTATGCTAGATTCAAAACAAAACGCGCCGGTTCCCGCCTCCCCCCACCCCCCAGCCTGTACAGATCTATGCTTCTTAAATGCAGGGAAGAAAAATATTTAGCTTTGATTATACAAGCTGCGTAGTTTATTAGAAGGAAATCTTGCAATTGCACGTTGGTTGTCACATTAATCCTAGAGAAAGTATCAAACTAGGCCATCCATCCTTATGGGGAATTCTGAAAACAGGTTTGTTAAATGTAAGACACATTTTTCTTGTGGGCATAGAGACTATGATGGCAAATACTGCACTGCAGCCGTTAAACAGCTCCTACTATGTAAACAAGCATAATGGCAAACTACTTCGATTTAAGTGACTGTCCACAGCATACTGATTTAAGAAATCACCTTCCCCCAAAGGTGCTTGTTTTATTTTCCTTTTCCAAGTGTGAGTCATTCTACCCCCCAATTCAATGGTTAACATGACCAAACATCATGGTCTTAAATTTAACATTCACTAAACGAAATGCTAATTTTCAGTGCAAGTTAAAGCTAAACAAGTTGCATTGACACAGAACTGCAGAAAAGGAAGATGCCCGAAGAAAATCCCGAGGATTATTCCGTACAGAGGTTCGGAAAGTCTGCTATGGGGTTTGGAGGGGAACCCTAGCTCCCCAATAGCAGTACTTGTACCTCCATCGTTGCTGGGATTAAGCGACAGCTGCCTTAAGGGCCAGTCAGTGCCTGGCACACAAAAAGGTTCTCCAATCGCAAGTTCCCGCTGTCAACGTGCAAAAGGGGGGCCTTCTCCAAGTGCGGGCCGCCTGAAGTTTCTCCCCGGGGCAGACTCGGCCAGAAATCAAGGCAAGCCCGCCCTAACCGACGCGCTGGAGCTCGGGGCGAGGGAAGCGGCAGGGTGGCCACGCCTCCGCCGTCTCCGGGCACCGGGTGGAGGCGGCACCGCAACCCCACAGCCCGGCACCGCGCCCGAGGCAGTGCGCGGCGGGGGCCGAGCCGGACGGCGCCCGCGGCTCCGGGAGGAGCGGGTCCCGACACTTGCCGCCTCTCCCAGCTGCAGGCAGCCCTCGCCGTCCTCACCTGGAAAGCGGGTCAGCCCCGGAGAGCTCCCCGCCCACGGTTACCGTGCGGCGGCCGCGAGCGCACAGGTCCCGGCACCGCGCCGCCGCCGCCGCCCCGAGGGGCCAGGCCCGGAGGGCGACCGGGCGGCGGGGCGGGGCAAGCCCAGGACGGCGCAGCCTCCGCGGAGGGATGGGCAGGTGCGGCCGGTCCGTGCGGCCGGCCGCCTGGGCCGCGAGCAAAAGCTACTTTGCAAAGCCCGGAGCCTCCCGCCCGCCCCGCCGCCTCCCGCCGGCCCCGCCGCACCTTGCTGGAGGTCCTGGTGGTCGTACCACGGCTCGTCCTCCTTCATCTCGAACCCCTCCGCCAGGTTTCCCGCCAGCATCTCTGCCGGGTCTCCCAGGGGCAGCGGCCCTCGCCGCCGTCCCGCCTCAGCCGCTGCCCCGGGCGCTCCGCCGGCCCCTCCGCCCTCAGCCAGAGCCGCCCTCGGGCGGGACGCGCGGCCGCCGGTTCGCCTCGCGTCGCCCAACGGCCCCAACGGCCGGCCCCCGGCGCGAGCGCGCCAGCCGCTGCCCCGACCCAGCCCGTCCGGCCGAAGCCGGGCCCAACGTGGCACTGGGGCAGAGCCTCCCCACCCGGCGATTCAAACCCGGCGGCGCCTTGGCCAATGGCGAGCGGGCCACTGGCCGAGCGGCAGCCACGTCGTCCAACCGCTTCTCACCGCAGACTCGCGGCTCGCCCGCAAGCAGCCAATAGGATCTCCGGAGGAAACCAAGAAGGCGGGGAAAAGCGAGGAGGTGCGGCCTGAGGGCCCGCCCTCTCCCCCGCCGCGGCTCTCTTTGGGACCCCGCTCGGGTGTCCGGTTTGGAGGCGGCGGCTGGCGCGGCGCCGTCGGTGGGTGTCGGGGCGGCGGGACGGCCAGTGGTCAGGCCACGTGGGCGGGAGGGCCAGAGTCCGGCCTCGAGCGTGGCTGTAGTCGTGGGGCGTCCCTCGGGCAGGCGGGGCGCGGACGGTGCCGGGAACCCGAGCTCACCTCCCCAGCGGCCCTGTCCGTCTTCTGACTTGCACCGCCGCTCTCCTTGATGCGGGGAGTGAAGCGTGGGTCGGGGGTTGAGGGCTGCCAGCCGTCGTGTCGACCTCTGTCCCTCTGGGAACGGTACACTCCCTTCCAAAGGGCTGGCCCCGGTCCACTTGGGAACCTGGGGCTGGAAGGGGTGCAGCTGAAGCGATCTCCTTGGGGAAAAACGGTGAGCGATTTTTAAAAGGTTCGAGGTCGCAAGTTATGCCTCTGGGGTCATGATATTGCACCTGGAGAGAAGAGAATGCCGGTCCATGGATGTGGAAGGAATTATGGTGTTAGATGGTAATAATCATAATAAAAGAGAAGTGGTAAACGCACAAATTCCTTCTGAATCCAGGTATCCTGATCTACTTTTTATTGCTGAGTTAAAAAGAAGAAAGCTAGGTCCCATGTAAAGCCTTTGCTTCCCTATTGTCAGTATTCTGGCAGAGATATTAGTCCAGAGCCAAAAGAAAAGAATTTAAAACCATTTAATTTCAAAGTAAGTCCCTACAGATGAAGCTCTTTGGAAAGAGGGATGATCGGATTAGGACTTGCTGTGATGGTTTGTGGAAACTGAAGGGCTAGAATCATGAATCTGACCTTTAAGAAACTCATCTTCCACAGCCACTGAGCTGCATGACAAATAGCTCATTTTGCCCCCAAATGGGAAAGTGTACTGAGACATTCTCCTTTAGAAAGAAAGAGGAAAAAGAAGGAGGAGAAGAAGAAAGAGAAAGACCTGGGGAATTAAAGTTACTGATAGTTTAAAATGAAAAAAAAAAAAAGTCATGTTCCGCCTTTTGGTGTTAGTGGGTTCTTTATAACGACACTATTTAATGGAAAGTTTTTTTTCTTTGTTGGTTTTTTCCTGGAAAAGCTTGAACTAAAACTGCATTGAAAGATGTTAACTTTCAATGCTAAAAGCCCTGCCGCTGAGGGGTCGTCAGCATTCTTTTGGAGTCTTCTTAGCTTAGAAGTAATCATGAGCAGTCTCTTCAGCAACAGATATTTGGTTTAGTAGTCGGTTAATGAATAACACCCCGGTGGTATTTAATGCCCCTGCCCAGCCCAATCATGGCACCATTTGCTACTTTCAAACTCTTTGTTGTCAAGAGGAACCAGAGTTCCTTTGCCCCTGGTGGTAAAGATAAAATATTCTTGTTCTGTGTTTTGTTGCTGTAGTAAAATCAGGTAAGGCGAGTCTTTATAGAGCAGTGGTGGCTTAAAAGAGTTGTAAGTGGTGATTTTCAGTTAGATACTTACAGAAATAAGTATTAGGATGACAATCTAAAATAAAATATTGATAGTTCTTTTGCAAGTTGAAATAAGGAAGATTTTTCCTCTCAACATGTAGAAAGAAGTTCAGGCTATAGAATTTTCATAATGTTATTAAAACTTCTGTTCACATATTTCAGACAGGATGGATGCTTAACTCAAATTCTTTTCAAAAATTTGATTTCAACTCAGCAAGCTTATGACCCTTTGCAAAATTCTGAGTTTCTAAATTCCGCCTTCTGACTTAATGATAGGACAGTTGAGAGGGTGTGGCGTGCTTCTTGTTCTAGCATGCCTGAAATGAAACGAAGGAAAAGAAGTGTCTAGAATCTAAATTTGGGCTAAATTTGTACATTGGCTTTTGGGTTTTCTGACTCTTGTTTTTGGCCCTCTTAGTAATCCGGTAACCTCTAGCCTCAATCTTTCTTCTCACTTATGCCAAACATAACTCCCAAGAGTGAGGTCTTCACCAGTAGTTCCCAGCTTTTGCAAGTCTGAGAATTTATCTTGAAAGCCAAAAATGTTGGCTGACATCCACACAATAGTACTTGTATATTTCAAGTGTTTAAACACTGCATATTGACAAAAAAAAATTCAAGTTTGCATTTTCTCATTACAGCTGAATCTAGTACACATATGGGCAAATATCCTTTATTCATTCTGCATCTGCATGGTCGGCATATGGTTTTAGTAACCACTTGTGGTAATTCTCAGGCCCTGTTTTCCATAGCACTGGAATTATTCTTGGAGGACAGTTTCTCTTCCTCTCTTTGAGCCACATACCCTCTCCCCACCGGATTTACCCTCCATTCCCTAAGAAATTGGGCAATGCAGACTGCAGTGTCTGCTTATTTCCTTAGGCTTATTCAAGCAATTTACAACTCTCAAGTTATCTGAATATTTGTTTGTTTTCTGATTCAATAAAGATTGTGGAGACCAGTGTTCTAGTATGGCAGGGATGAACAGGAAACTCATGGTGTTATCTTAAAACTACCATCACGATTAAAAGGAAGACAAATCTATGCCTACCTCTAGCTTGGTTAACCTTTTCCTGTTTTCCAGTTGAGTAAATCATGTCACAGAAAGAATAAGACATTCGCCAGGTTTAAGAGGAACATTGATCAGAGCAAGAACCAGAACGTGTTTTTTTCTATATCTGTCTTAGGTATGTCCCTTGCGCCAAAACTATGTAGTCTGTCAGGAGAAAAGAAAAAATAAATCTTCAATACAAGTTTGGGACGATGGTGGCGCTGGTGCCTACAAAGGTGCTGGAGTCAGACCTGCTGAGAGCGGTGACACTTTTGAAAACTCCCCAGGGGCAGGTAATGGCTGTAACTGCACAAGTTCAAGCTCTGACAAAAAAAGTTCAAGCTGGGGCCTATCCTACAGAGAGGGTCTCAGCCTCTTGGAAGTGAAAGACCAGTTGCTGCTCCTGTACGTTATGAATGAGTCAGCTTCAGGGACATGCTGCAGTTTTGAGACTGGTGGAGATTCGCACGGTTTTAGAAAAACTTTGTCCCTTGGACCAAAAACTGAAGTATTAAATTGACAAACTGCTCATGACTACAGTGACAGGCAGCCTCAGTGAGAATGACCCACTCGTTTTAAGCCTTATCCCAGCAATATAATGAGCAAGTTGAGCTCTGAGGATGAGGAAGATGAAACGGAGGAAGGACAGTCTGGGGCTTCAGGGAAGAAATCCGCAAACGGAGCAGTTAAGTAATATGTTCCACCCGCTTGGTTCCAGCACATTATGATGAAACAGAGACTGAGCGGGAGAAGCGTCTAGAACCAGCCAAGAGGCAAGCATTGAGCAGCTCTGCCATTCGTGAACTTAAGGAGCAGTACTCAGATGCTCTAGAGGAAATCTGTGATGCCAGCATCCTCATGGTACTCGCCAGAGTCAGGAGGATCAACACAGGATTAACTATGAGGAGAGCATGATGGTGCGTTTAAGTGTCAGTAAGCGAGGGAAAGGACGATGAAAACGCGAAGTCATGAGCTTACGGCTTCATTCTCTCACGCACTTCAGTGACATTAGTGCTTTGACAGGAGGAACCCCTCATCTTGAGGATCAGAATCCTATTAAGAAGTGGAAGAAGCCCTCGCCGGTTTGGCTTAGTGGATGGAGCGTCGGCCTGCAGACTGAGGGGTCCCAGTTCAATTCTGGCCAAGGGCACGTGCCCAGGTTGCGGGCTTGATCCCCCCCCAGTGGGGGGCGTGCAGGGGGCAGCCAATCAGTGATTCTCTCTCATCATTGATGTGTCTATCTATCTCTCTCCCTTCCTCTCTGAAATCAATAAAAAATATATATTAAAAAAAAAAGATGTGGAAGAAGATACCCAAGAAAGGTTGGAAGAATAAAGGTTTTTGGAGGCGGCAGTGATTGTGGGTGTACATATTTATATATATTTTTGTCATCCTGAGATACTTCCAATTTTACTGTGTGTAGGTTTTTTTCCTTGGAACTTATTGTTTTCTCTGGACATGAGGAAATCTATTAATAAAACTGATTTTACTTATGAACAAAAAAAAATACAAGTTTGTACTACTAAATGGAGAATTTTATGTTAAAATGAACAGAGAACTTTATATGAAAATGAAGGGCTTGCTTCTATTCCTTCTCTCTGGCTTTAGCTAAAGGATGCCACCTCATTGTTTCTTTTCTGTGCACCCTCCCAGGTAAGGTGGACAATCCTGTATAATAAAAGCCTAATATGCAAATTGCCCCCTCCACTGGGAGTTCGACCAGGGGGTGGGGCTGGCTGCCCTGCCCTGGCTGGTGGTTGTGGCAGGCAGGGGGGAGCGAGGAGGAAGGGAGCTCCCAGCCAGCAGCTGCTAGGGACCCTACCTGTGCATGAATTTCGTTCACTGGGCCTTTAGTAATACCATAAATGCCTCTCCTTGGCCACGAGTTAAGCATGTCTAAATCTTGGATAAGTCTTACTTTTATAAATTAGAAAATATATTAAAACATATTCAAGTAGAGTCATACTCTATGCAAATTAGGGTTTCTGGTAACAGCTCAAAAAATGTTGAGTGAATGCAGAGAATAAAGTGTTAAGTCTAGTTATATATCATAGCTAGTGGGTTTGGACTCAATTAAAGTTAACTAGTGTCCAGTGGAATTGTGCCACCCATCAGCTATTTTATGCAAACAGTAAATGTTGACCAGTTTCCTTAAAAAAAAAAAAAAAAAAAGGAAGAAGAAATCTGCATGGAAAAAATGACACCTTTAAGTACCAAGCTGATTGCTCGGGCTTACTCTGTGATACCGTTAGGGATTGAAATGCTGTTTTCCAGTTTTCACTCTGAAGGTTTGTTACATCTGTACAAGATTTCAGAAGTGGCCTTTGACCAAGCCCAGGTGAGGCGGAGCCCTTCAGCTAGGGCAGTTTCTCTTCCTCACAGTGTGCATTCTTGTGATTCTCCAAAGAGCCACTTTCTCACACAGCTGAAAGACATTCTAAGACAAGAGCCATGTCCCAGGTCCTCTGTATGAGGGCAGAGAGAGATTTGTAAAGGATTGCCATTTAAAACATAAAAGTTACAGAGTGCAAAGGGTAAGCTTTGGCTAGCTGGAAAATTCACTTATGTGGAAAATTAGAATCATTGCAAAGATATTCTATGTCTTGGAAAGTCCCAGGGTACCCACAAATTGTAACTCAGTTCATGGTCTTGGATAGCAACAATGAGATTTTAACCTTTCTTAATGAAATTGTGTGAAACTATGCCATGGTATGCGCGCAGGCCACCCCTCTTGGCTAAGGCATGGCTCTGTGTATTTGTGGGAGGCTGCCTAGCGTTAAGACTCTGAGTACCTTCCATCCACCTTGGGTCAGACCGGGCTCTGTCATTTATTAGCTAGGCAAGTTTCTTAACTTCTCTGCTCCTCAGTTTCCTCTTTTGTAAAGTAGGAGTAATAACTGTACCTGCTTCTCAGGATTGTTTAAGGGTTTAATAAAATAATTCATGTAAACTCTGGCGCAATGAAACTAAACACAAAGTGAAAGCGCACTGGCTCTGAGTAGCATCCACAGTTATCGTTATTAATGTGTCTGCAGGCGCCCCAGTTAGTTCCTAGACCAATGAGTGTTTTAAATGGTCAGGCTTGGTTCGATCACATTAAGTAAACATCCAAGGGTCATTTTCATCAGTGTTAACTACACTAAAGTAATGCTGTGATTTTTTTTCTTCTGGATAATTTTAATGATCTGGAATGCTCTTAATGGCCTGACTGGGTATTTTTACAATAACTCGAAGGCTGACTGCTGTTCCAGCTGTCACAGTTGTGTTTTGTATGGTGCCACTTTATAGCCTTCCTGCTTCCTTGGTTCCCTTGGAAATGCTATCACGAAGGTGACTGACTCAGTGGACTTCACCTGATGGTGTCATCATGTGCTTCCCATAGCATGCTCACCTTTACTCAGCAAGCAAAGTGTGCCCTATTTGCTGAGGTTTTCACTAGACATGAAAGTCGGCTTCAGCTTATTAAATTAACCAAATGGCTGCACTGGTAGGATCTACAAGCATCCTTTTCTGGGCCTTGTCTCTGATAACATGGACATGTTGCTCAGTTTTCAGGCCGTTGCTGTTGTCCTCGCCATCCTTGCTGCTGCCAGCCTTTACACTGGCATGTGGCACATGCGGGGCTTCGAGCTTAAAAGAAACCCCGAGGAAAACCTCTTCTCAGAAAGCGAACTGGATCTCCCCTGGACCTCTGCCATCGCACAGATGAAACAAGTCCTGACCCAGAAGAACTTTTGCCTCTTTCTGATAATTTCTTCCAAGTCTTTCATTTAACCTCCTTCAGCAACTTCATGGTGATCTTCGCAGAGGATCTCATTCCCAGGGAGGCTCTTCCTTCTTCCATGAGGAGCATGATGTACGGGGCAGGCTTCATCTGCCCACAGGTGTGTGATGGTTATTCACGTAGCTTCCTGCAGGGATTGAAGATTTAACTCCCAACCTGGCTGAGGAAATGAAGAGCTGAAAGAAATGACACCATGTATTAAGAGAGCCAAAGATTCAGAGCCTCAGACATTATCCAGGATTCGGCAGAAACATGGAAACAAGAGATGAAGGGGGAAAAGGAAAGAGATTCCAGTGAGAGCTGAGCAACATGATATTTTAAACATTTGAGCTTTTGGGTTTTGTATCCTTGAGCTTTCTCTCCTAAGCCTCAGCAGAGCAATGGAAGAAAGTAAGTGGCTTTCTGTGAGTGTGTAGTTTTGCTTTGCCCTGACATTGAAGATTCTTAGGACCCTTATAAGCAAGAAGAGTTACTTAGGAGTTCTTAAAGCCAGGTTTCAAAACACTTGGATCAAAGACTGAGTCCTGGAATTCAAGAGTGTTATTAAAATTCCACGGTCATTACCAACACATTGTAGATGGTGTACCCTCCTTTAAAATTAACCTAAATATGTCCTCCAAAACTGTGATTTAACCTCCCCATGATATGGTTTTTTCCTATTTACATAAATAAGTAAAAGCTGTTATATATACTCTTTAGAATAAGTCATTCTAGATAGACGAATTTTTACTGTTTACTAACTTTCAAAAATACTTAAACCATGTAGGTTAGAAATCTCTATAATAATAAAAGCATAATATGCAAATCGACCAAACAGCTGAACAGTGGAATGACCATCCGAACAACCTTCCAGACGAAGCCGAGGCTGCGAGGGCCGAGGCAGCCGGCCTACTCTTGCATGAATTTTGTGCATCCGGCCTCTAGTTTATAAATATTTTAAGTGTTGCCATACTTTCTTTAGCAAAGTGTACAGGATAGAAATTGCCTTTCTGCCATTAGCTTGGGCCCTTTATTGTAGTTTGGGTACCATATATACCTTAATAACGATAATCCACATGTATTGAGTGCTCACCATGTGCAAGAGCATTGTACACATTATCTCCAATAATTCTCAAATCATCTTTGAGAGAAAGACTATTTATTTTTTAAAATATATTTTTATTGATTTCAGAGATGAAAGGAGAGGGAGATAGAAACATCATTGATTGGCTGCCTCCTACATGCCCCCTATTGGATATCAAGCCCACAACCCGGGCATGTGCCTTGATTGGGAATCGAACTGTGACCTTTTGGGTCCTAGGTTGATGCTCAACCACTGAGCCACACTGGCCAGGCTCTTTTCACTTTTTAATCACATACTTGCCTATAGTATCTCCTCTTCTCCAGGTTAAAAAGTTTGTTAAATTAGTATATACATTTAAAAAAAAATAGTAGATAGAACCTGGCTGGCATGGCTCAGTGGTTAGGTGTTAACCTGTGCACCAGGAGGTCATGGTTCGATTCCGGTCCAGGTACATGCCTGGGTTGCCAGCTCAATCCCCTGTGTGGGATGTGCAGAGGCAGCTAATCAATGATTCTCTCTCATAATTGATGTTTCTATCTCTCTTTCCCCCGCCCTTCCTCTCTGAAATCAATAAAAAAAAATATTAAAAAGAGTAGATAGATTTTTTAACAGCTTCATTGAGATATAACTCACATACAACACAATTCACCCATTTAAAGTGTACAATTCAGTGTTTTTAGAATATTTACAGATATGTGCAACCATCACCACAGTCAATTTTAAAATTAAAAAAAAAGTCTTTATTGATTTGAGAGAGAGAGGAAAGGAGAGGGAGAGAGAGAGAGAGAAACATCTACATCACTGGGAATTGAGCCTGCAATCCAGGTATGTGAATTCCTGACCAGGAATTGAACTGGTGACCTCCTGGATTATGGGTTAATGCTCAACCATTGAGCCACACCAGCCAGGCTCCAGTAGTTTTCTATTACACACTGTACTTAACAGTTAAAAAAAAAAAGACCATATATATATATATATATATATATATATATATATTTCTGAGAGGAAGGGAGAGGGAGAGAGAGATAGAAACATCAGTGATGAGAGAGAATCATTGATTGGCTGCCTCCTGCATACTCCCTAGTGGGGATCGAGCCCACAACCCAGGCATGTGACCTTTTCGGGAATCAAACCAGGGACCCTTCAGTTCGCAGGCTGACACTCTATCCTCTTAGCCAAACCGGCTAGGGCTGTACTTAATAGTTTTTAATACAGGCTTCTGTTCTTGTTTTTCATGCTTCATTAAATACTTGGAAAAAATATGAGTCAAAAGAAACACAGTTCTTTGGTTATAATTTTATTGAGATATGATTGTTTCTCAGTAAACTGCACATATTTAAACTACAACTTGATACATTTTGACATATGTATGTACCATGAAGCCATCACCACAATCAAGATAGTTAACATACCTATCACTCCTCAGAGTTTCTTTGTGTCCCTTAGTAATCCCTTCTCTAGGCTTTCCCACCCTCCCTCATCCCCCAGTGACCAGCTACCTGCTTTCTGTCACTATATGATAGATTTGTTTGTGTTTTCTAGATTTTTATATAAATGGAATAATGCAATTTGTACTGTTTTTCAGTCTGGATTCTTTTTTTCATCCTCACCCAAGGATATGTTTTTATTGATTTTTATAGAGAGAGGAAGGAGAGAGATAAATATTGATTAGTTGCCTCCCGTTCACACCTGCCTAGGGACCAAACCCACAACCTAAGTATATGCCATGATTGGGAATAGAACCCGCAACCTTTTGGTGTACAGGACAACGCTCCAACCAAATGAGCCACCTGATCAGGGCTTTGGTCTGGATTCTTTCAGTCATGTTGTTGTGGGTATCACTATTTCATTCCCTGTTACTGCTGAATTGTATGCATATGCCACCATTTGCATATCTACTCACTTTGAGATGGGATTTGGATTGTTTCTAGTGTTTTAGCTATTGCAGAGAATGTTGTTATGAAAATTGATGTCTTTGTGGGGACATATGCTTTACTTTCTCTTAGGTAAATAGGAGTGGAATGGCTGGATTGCATGGTAGGTATATGTTTAACTTTCAAAGATGATGCCAAATTGTGGTAATTGTTTTCCAAAGTGATTGAGCCATTCTACATTCCTACCAGTAGTGTATGTGTTCCAGTTGCCCCCCATTCTCACAGTGCTTATGATCAGTCTTTTTAGTTTTAGCATACTAGTAGATGTGAAGTGGTTGTATCTTATTGTAGTTTTGATTTGTATTTTCCTTATAACTACTAATGATGTTGAACATCTTTTCATGTGCTTACTTGCCATCCACATATTTTTGTGTGAATTGTTTTTTCAAATATTTTGACTACTTTTTCACTGAATTGCTTATTTTCATATTATTGAATTGTAAGAATTCTTTATACATTGTAGATACCAGTCCTTTGTTGGGTGTTTGTTCAGCAAATATTTTCTCCCAGTCTCTCTTGGCTGTTAATTTTTAAGAGAAGTATAGTCAAAAGATTTCAACAATCCTTTTTCTCAAGCGCTCACACTAACTTATGGATTTCTATCTCAATTAAAAAATCATGAGATATCCAAGATGGCAGCTGACGGGATGGCAGGCTGCAAGATAGTGTGTGACTGAGAGAAAGAAAGGAGAGTGCATGGACGTGCAGGGAGTGTCTGTTTTTGTGAGTAAGGGACAGCTATATTCCAAGGGATTGTTGGGGACTGCTGGACCAGCGCCCCCCTGACCAGGCAGCCTCTACTGTGGCTGAAATCTCTCCCAGAGCGGCCATCTCTGCCTCAGAGGCTGTGCCATCTTGAAGGGGAGACCGGTTGTGATCAGGAAATCGACTGTGATCAGAACCCCAGCCTCACCTTCAACCGGGGAGACCTTGGATACCTCCCGTGACCTTACAACCACAGTGCCCAGGAACCAGTTACCTGAGCTGCGAAATCCATGAATGCCAGAATTCCAGCCTCCCCGATCATGGATGCCTGGGAGGTCTGCTCAAGGGGAGACAAAGTGGTGCAGAAAATGCAGACGGGCCCTGCACCTTCTCACAGAGCAGATAGAAGGAAGAGCTGAATCAAACACCACACACCAGGAACTGGTGAATTACACACAGCTGGTGAGGCTATCCACCAACGGAAAGGTCTGATATCACCTAGAGAAAGTCAACGCAGGAGAGAGAGAGCTGCATAACCAGAAATTCTGAGAGGAGTGATCATGAGGAGACAAAGAAACAGCCCGCATGTGAAAGAAAAGGAAGAATCACCAGAAAAGGAAGTAAATGAAATGGAGGCAAGCAATATGACAGAGAAAAACATTCAGAGCAATGGTCATAAGGTTGCAGAAAAAGATGGAAGACTAATTCAACATGTGTAAGAACCAGGAGGAAATGAAGAAGAAGCAAGAAGAAATGAAAAATGACATCACTGCAATAAAGAACTCAATAGAAAGCATCAAGAAAGGACTAGAAGAAGTGGAGACCACATCAGTGAGCTAGAAGACAAGGTAGGAAAAAATACCCAAGCAGAACAGCATCTAGAAGAAAAAGAAAACCACTTAAAAAACAGGAGGAGAGCCTAAGAGAACTTTGGGACAACATGAAATGAAACAACATCCGCATAACAGGGGTGCCAGAGGAGAGGAAACAGAGCAAGGAATAGAAAACCTGTTTGAAGAAATAATGACAGAAAACTTTCCTGATATTTGGAAGAAAAAACTCACACAAGTCCAAGAAGCTCACAGAGTCCCAAACAAGATGAACCCCAAAAGTACAACACCAAGACACATTATAATTAAATTGGCAAACACCAACAACAAAGTAAGAATCTTAAAGGCTGCCAGAGGGAGACCGAAAGTTACCTACAAAGGATCTCCCATCAGACTATCGACTGATTTCTCAACAGAAACACATCAGGCCAGAATGGAATGGAATGAAATATACAAAGTCATGCAAAGCAAGGGTCTGAATCCAAGAATACTGTACCCAGCAAGGCTATCAGTCGAAATTGAGGGTGAAATCAGGAGCTTCACAGACAAAAAAGGACTAAGGGAGTTCATTACCACCAAACCAGCAATGCAAGAAATGATAAGGGGTCTGCTATAAAAGAAGAAATGGGAAGGGAAGAAGGAACACAGACATAAAGAATAAAAATTGTGAAAAACAAGTACCTATCAATAATAACTTTAAATGTAAATGGATAAAATGCCCCAATCAAAAGACAGAGGGTAGCTGAGTGGATAAGAAAACATGACCCATATATCTGCTATCTACAGGAAACCCACCTTAGAACAAAGGACTCACACAAACTGATGGTGAAGGGATGGAAAAAGGTTTTTCAGGCAAATGGAAATGAAAATAAAAAGCCTGGGTAGCAATACTTATATCTGACAAATTAGACCTCAAAGTGAAGGCCATAACAAGAGATAAGGAAGGCCACTTCATAATACTAAAGGGAGCAATTCAACAAGAAGAAATAACTCTGGTAAACATATACGCACCCAATACAGGAGCACCCAAATACATAAAAACACTCCTGGAGGATACCATGGGAGAGATTGACAGCAATACAGTCATAATAGGGGACTTTAATACCCCACTAACACCACTGGACAAATCCTTTAAACAAAACATCAGCAAAGAAACATCAATCCTCAATGACTCACTAGATCAGATGGAATTAATTGACATCTTCAGAACATTCCACCCCAAAGCCACAGAATATACATTCTTCTCAAGTGCACATAGGACATTTTCAAAGATACACCACATATTGGGACACAGGCAAAGTCTCTTCAAATTCAAGAAAATAGAAATCATATCAAGCATCTTCTCTGATCACAATGGCATAAAACTAGAAATCAACTACAATGAAAACAATAAAAAAATCAAACACCTGGAGGTTAAATAGCATGCTATTAAACAATGATTGGGTTACCAAAGAGCTCAAAGAAGAAATAAAAAGCATCATGGCAACAAATGACAATGAAAACACAACAATCCAAAATCTATGGGACACGGAGAAAGCAGTCTTGAGAGGGAAGTTCATAGCTCTACAGGCCTATCTCAAAAAATAAGAAACAATGGTAATAAACTACCTAACCCTACAACTCTAAGAGTTAGAAAGAAAGCAACAAGAAAAGCCCAGTGTAATCAGAAGGAAGGAAATAATAAAGATCAGAGCGGAGATAAACGACATAGAGAACCAAAAAAACAATACAAAAGATCAACAAAACCAAGAGCTGGTTCTTTGAAAGGATAAACGAGATTGGTGAACCTCTAGCCAGGCTCACCAAGAAGCAAAGAGAGAGGACCCAAATAAACAAAATCAGAAATGAAAGAGGTGAAGTAACAACCGATCCCACAGAAATACAAATGATTATGAAAAAATAACTATGAACAACTCTATTCCCCCAAAATGGACAACCTAGATGACATGAACGTATTCTTAGAAAAATACAAGCTCCCAAAACTCAATCAAGAAGCATCAAAAAAACTGAATAGGCCAATAACTGCCGAAGAAATTGAAGCAGCAATCAAAAATCTTCCAGCAAACAAAAGCCCTGGTCTGCATGGTTTTACAGGGGAGTTCTACCAAGCATTCACAGAAGAACTAAAACCTATCCTCCTCAGACTATTCCAAAAAGAAGGCACACTTCCAACCTCTTTCTATGAAGCCAGCGTTACCCTAATCCCAAAACCAGATAAAGACACCACAAAAAAATTCAAGGGTTTGTGGTGATGCTAGTGTAAAAAAACCTGCACTGCCAACTGTATAAAAAAGTACAGCACATGTCCTTTCTGATTGGTGTTTCTAGTTTCTTGGGATATATTCCTAGAAGTGGGTCACTGGGTCAAATGGGAATTCCATTTTTATTTTTTTCAGGAAACTCCATACTGTTCTCCACAGTGGCTGCACCAGTCTGCATTCCCACAAGCAGTGCACGAGGGTTCCTTTTTCTCCGCATCCTCTCCAGCACTTGTCATTTGTTGATTTGTTGATGATAGCCATTCTGACTGGTATGAAGTGGTACCTCATTGTTGTTTTGATTTCCATCTCTCAGATGATTAGTACCTTTGAGCATATTTTTTTATGTCTCTCAGCCTTCTATATGTTCTCTTTTGAAAAGTGTCTATTCAGATCCTTTGCCCATTTTTTGATTGGAGTGTTTATCTTCCTTTTGTTAAGTTGTTTGAGTTCTCTGTATATTTTGGAGATTAAACCCTTATCGGAAATAGCATTAGCAAATATGTTCTCCCATGCAGTGGGCTTTCTTGTTGTTTTGTTGATGGGTTCTTTTGCTGTGCAGAAGCTTTTTATTTTGATGTAGTCCCACTTGTTTATTTTCTCCTTAGTTTCCATTGTTCTAGGAGCTCTATTGGAAAAGAGATTGCTATGACATATATCTGATATTTTGCTGCCTATGGATTCTTCTAAGGTTTTTATGGTTTTGCACCTTATGTTTAAGTCCTTTATCCATTTTGAGTTTATTTTTGTGTATGGTATAAGTTAGTGGTCTAGTTTCATTTTTTTTTGCATGTACCTGTCCAATTTTCCCAACACCGTTTAGTGAAGAGACTGTCTTGACACCATTGTATGCTCTTGCCTCCTTTGTCAAATATTAATTGAGCATAATAGCTTGGGTCGATTTCTGGGTTCTCTGTTCTGTTCCATTGGGGTATATGTCTGTTCTTGTGCCAGTACCAGGCAGTTTTTAGAACCGTGGCTTTGTAATATAGCTTAATATCTGGTATTGCAATCCCTCCAACTTTGTTCTTCTTTCTCAGGATTGCTGCAGCTATTCGGGGTCTTTTTTTATTCCAGATGAATTTTGGGAGAGTTTTTTCTAGGTCTGTGAAATGTGCCCTTGGTATTTTAATGGGGATTGTATTAAATCTATAGATTGCTTTGGGTAGTATGGACATTTAAAAAAAATACATTTTATTAATTTTTTACAGAGAGGAAGGGAGAGGGATAGAGAGTCAGAAACATCGATGAGAGAGAAACATCGATCAGCTGCCTCCTGCACGCCCCCTACTGGGGATGTGCCCACAACCAAGGTACATGCCCTTGACCAGAATCAAACCCGGGACCCTTCAGTCCGCAGGCCGATGCTCTTATCCACTGAGCCTAACCGGTTTCGGCAGTATGGACATTTTAATGATATTGATTCTACCAATCCATGAACATGGTATATTCTTTCATTTGTTTATGTCTTCCTCTATCTCTTTTTTCAATGTCCTGTAGTTTTCCAAGTACGGGTCTTTTACCTCCTTTGTTAAGTTTATTCCTAGGTATCTTAATTTTTTTTGTTACAATGAAAATTTGGATTTTTTTTTTTTTAGTTTCTCTTTCTGTGAGTTCTTTATTGGTGTATAAAAAAGCCATAGATTTCTGGGTGTTAATTTTGTATCCTGCTGCATTAATGAACGCATTTATTTATTTATTTATTTTCGTTTCATTTTTTTATTTTTTTATTTTTGAGGTAACCTATATAAATTTCAGGTGTCTAACGTTATAATTTGACATTTGTACATACTACATCGTGCTTACCACCAAAAGTCTAGTTTCCATCCATCACCATACAATTGTACCCTTTTACCCATTCTGCCCTCCTGCCCCTCTTCACCCCAACCACCAATCTGTCATCTGCCTCTAGGAGCTTGTTTTTGCTTGTTAGTTGTTTTTTAATATTCCACATACAAGTGAAGTCATATGGTATGTGTCTTTTCCTATGAGGGCACCCACCTCACTTATTTTACTTGGCGCAATACCCTCAAGGTCCATCCGTGTTGTGACAAATGACAGGATTCCACCATTTTTATAGCTGAGTAGTAGTCTGTTGTACGTGTATGTAACATCTTCTATATTTGTCTATCCATCAATGGACACAGGTTGTTTTCATAAGAAGTAAGTAAAGGAGATAATGCTGTCTGGCCAGTGCTCTCAGGTGGGGCCTTTCTGGCCACCTACACTCGTGGTACCATGAATCCAGTGCTGTTTTTTTTTTTAATTTAATAAATCTTTATTGTTCAGATTATTACAGTTGTTCCTCTTTTTTCCCCCCATAGCTCCCCTCCACCTCTTCCCATCCCACCCTCTTCCCTTACCGCCCCCACTCTGTCCTCATCCATAGGAGTACCATTTTTGTCCAGTCTATTCCCACACGCCCACACCCCTTTCCCCCTGAGAGTTGTCAGTCCACTCCCTTTCTATGCCCCTGATTCTATTATATTCACCAGTTTATTCTGTACAGATTTTTAATTCACTTGATTTTTAGATTCACTTGTTGATAGATATGTATTTGTTGTTCATAATTTTTATCTTTATCTTTTTCTTCTTTTTCCTCTTATTTTTTTTTTTTTTTTTATTATTATTTTTAAAAAATATATATTTTATTGATTTTTTACAGAGAGGAAGGGAGAGGGATAGAAAGCTAGAAACATTGATGAGAGAGAGATCGATCAGCTGCCTCCTGCACACCTCCCACTGGGGATGTGCCCGCAACCAATGTATATGCCCTTGACCGGAATCGAACCTGGGACCTTTCAGTCCACAGGCTGACGCTCTATCCACTGAGCCAAACCGGTTTCAGCTTTTTCCTCTTCTTAAAGAATACCTTTCAGCATTTCATATAATACTGGTTTGGTGGTGATGAACTCCTTTAGCTTTTTCTTATCTGTGAAGCTCTTTAGCTGACCTTCAATTCTGAATGTCAGCTTGGCTGGGTAGACTACTCTTGGTTGTAGGTTCTTGCTATTCATCACTTTGACTATTTCTTGCGCTCTTGTCTGGCCTGCATAGCTTCTGTTGAGAAATCAGCTGATAATCGTATGGGTGCTCCCTTGTAGGTAATTAACTGTTTTTCTCTTGCTGCTTTTAATATTCTCTCTTTGTCTTTTGCTCTTGGCATTTTAATTATGATGTGTCTTGGTGTGGTCCTCTTTGGATTCCTTTTGTTTGGGGTTCTGTGTGCTTCCTGTACTTGTAAGTCTATTTCTTTCACCAGGTGGGGGAAGTTTTCAGTCATTATTTCTTCAAATAGGTTTTCAGTATCTTGCTCTCTCTCTTCTTCTGCACCCCCATAATTAGGATGTTGGTATGCTTGAAGTTGTCCCAGAGGCTTCTTACACTATCTTCAAATTTTTGGATTCTTTTTTTTTTAGCTTTTCCAGTTTAGTGATTTTTGCTTCTTTGTATTTCAAATCTTTGACTTGATTCTTGTGTTCCTCTAGTTTGCTGTTGGGTGTCTGTATAATATTTTTTATTTCAGACAGTGCATGTTTAATTTCTAGTGGGTCCTTTTCCATATCCTCGAGGGTCTCGCTAAATTTATCGGCCTTTCTAGGAAATTCTTGAAAAACCTTATAACCATGGTTTTGAACTCTATCTCCAGTCATTTGTTTTCCTCCATTTCTTTTGTTTGTGATCTGTTTCTTTGTCTCCGCATTTTTGCTGCTTCCCTGAGTTGGTAGGGTAGCTTTGTGTGCTAGGTGTCCTATATGGGCCAGTGGCTCGGCCTCCCCAGTTACCTGAGGTGGACACTCTTGGTGCACCCCTTTGTGGACTGTGTGCACAGCCTTGTTGTAGTTAAGTATTGATTGTTGTTGGTATCAGTGGGAGGAGTTGACCTCCAGGCCAATTGGCTGTGAGGATCAGCTCTCTCTACACCAGAAGACAGCCTTATTCGACTAGACTTGCAAAATTGCAAAAGCCTCTGTGCTCAGCTTGGATGGGGTGGAGTTTCAGGGTGGAGCCTACAGCCTTGGCTTCCCGTCAGCCCCGCCCTATGAGGTTCCTGGGTCTCAGTGTCCCTCAGTGTCCCTCAGTACTCGCTGCAAGCACCTCTGAGAGAAAGGCGCCCTCGAGTTTCGCCTGCTGCCAGACAGTCTAGTCTCTCCCCAATGAATCTGGATTCCCAGATTCTCGCCCAGGACTGGGTTTTAGTGCAGTCGGAACTGGGGTTCAGCGCAGTCCAGAGCTTTTGTCTCCTTTCCGCTAGGGCAATCCAGCAGCACAGTCAACAGTCCGTCCTCTGCGTGCATTCACATGCGCGCCTCCGGAGCTCTGCCTTTCACCGCTCCCCTGAGTTTCCGCCTTACAGCCCAGATTCCCCCAGTATGAGCCTGGGTCCCCAGGGTCTCGCCCAGAACCGGGGTTCAGTGCAGTCGGAACTGGGGTTCAGCGCAGTCTGGAGCTTTTATCTCTTTCCCGCTAGAGAATACCAGTGAGATACTCAGCTGTCCTGTCCTCTTTGCACGAGCGCGCCCCTGTCTCCGTACCTCAGTCCTTTGCAGCTCCTCTTATTTTCCTTGTGGTTTTCTCTTTCCTTCTAGTTGTAGAATTTCCAGACAGTCAGCTTTCCTGTGGTTCTGGATGATGTCCGTTTTGTCTTTTAGTTGTATTTTTGAAATTGTTGTGTGAGGCTGCAGTTTAGGTGTTTACCTATGCCGCCATCTTGGTTTCTCCTCCCTGAACGCATTTATTAAGTCTACTCTTTTTTTGATGAAGTCTTTAGGGTTTACTATGTACAATATCATGTCACCTGCAAATAATGACAGTTTTACTTCTTTTTTCCAATTTGGATGCCTTTTATTTTTTCATCTTGTCTGATCGCTATGGCTAGCACTTCCAATTCTATGTCGAACGGGAGTGGTGAAAGCGGGCATCCCTGTCTTGTTCCTGTTCTTAGGGGAAATGGTTTTAGTTTTTGCCCATTGAATGTGATTTTGGCTGTAGGTTTGTCATATAAGGCTTTTAGTATGTTGAGGTGTGATCCCTCTATTCCCACTTTGCTGAGAGTTTTTATCAAGAATCGGTGTTGGATTTTGTCAAATGCTTTTTCTGCATCAATTGATATGGTTTTTGTCTCTCAATTTGTTTATGTGGCATATAATGTTTATTGATTTGCAGATATTGTACCATCCCTGCATCCCCAGAATAAATCCTGCTTGGGCATGCTGTATGATTTTTCTAATGTAATGCTGGATCTGATTTGCTAGAATTTTGTTGAGGATTTTAGCATCTATATTCATCAGGGATATTGGCTTGTAATTCTCTTTCTTAGTAGTGCCTTTATCTGGTTTTGGGATTAGGGTAATGTTGGCTTCATAGAAAGAGCTTAGAAGTGTGCCTTCCTCTTGAATTTTTTGGAATAGTCTGAGAAGTCTAGGTTTTAGTTCTTTGAATGTTTGGTAAAACTCCCCTGTGAAGCCATCCAAACCAGGGCTTTTATTTGCTGGAAAATTTTTGAAAAAAATCCAATTCATCGGTAGTTATCAGATCTATTCAGGTTTTTTTATTCCTCCTGATTGAGTTTTGGAAGCTTGTATTTTTCTAAGAATATGTCCATTTCGTCTAGGTTGTCCAGTTTGTTGGGGTCAAGTTGCTCATAGTACAGGCAGTCCTCGGGTTATGTCGGACTCAATGTACATCGTTTCGTGGTTACATCACCATCTCTTATTTATTTATAAAAACAAAAAGTTCCGTCATTTTGACGTATTTACATATGTGCTTTATGTTTTTTATTATTTATTTGTCACAAGTAAAGGTCAGGAATTTTATCTTTCTTTTAAATATTTTCACTGTTTCACTTCATTACTGCTGAGTATGTGTTCCATGTGAGTGACATAGGTGTTTATGTAGGTGGGTTCCAACTTACGGTGAAAATTGTTATGTTGTGCCATACAAATGGATTGCTGATGTAACCCAAGGGCCTACTGTATTTTTTTACAATCCTTTTTATGTCTGTGGGGTTGTTTGTAACTTGATCTCTTTCATTTCTGATTTTGTTTATTCAGATCCTCTCTCTTTGTTTTTTGGTGAGCCTGCCTAGAGGTTCATCAATTTTGTTTATCCTTTCAAAGAACCTGCTCTTGGTTTTATTTATCTTTTGTATTTTTTTTTTTTTTTGGTCTCTGTGTCATTGATTTTCACTCTGATCTTTATTATTTCCTTCCTTCTGCTCACTTTGGGCTTTTCTTGTTGCTCTCTTTCTAATTCTTTAAGTTGTAGGGTTAGATGATTTATTATCATTTTTTCTTGTTTTTTTGAGGTAGGCCTGTACAGCTATGAACTTCCCTGTCAGGACTGCTTTCACTGTGTCCCATAGATTTTGGATTTTTGTGTTTTCATTGTCTTTTGTTTCCAGAATGCTTTTTATTTCTTCTTTGATCTCTTTGGTAACCCAATTATTGTTTAATAGCATGCTATTTAGCCTCCAAGTGTTTCATTTTTTTCATTGTTTTTATTGTAGTTGATTTCTAATTTTATGCCATTGTGATCTGAGAAGATGCTTGGTATGATTTCTATCTTCTTGAATTTGAAGAGATTTTTTTGTCCCAATATGTGGTCTAGCTTTGAAAATGTCCTGTGTGCAGTTGAGAAGAATGTATATTCTGTGGCTTTGGGGTGAAATGTTCTGAAGATGTCAATTAATTCCATCTGATCTAGTGAGTCATTTAGAATTGTTGTTTCTTTGCTGATCTTTTGTTTAGAGGATTTATCCAGTGGTGTTAATGGGTATCATATTCCCCTACTATGACTGTATTGCTGTCGATCTCTCCCTTGATATCTTCCAGAAGTTTTTTTTTTTATATACTTGGGTGCTCCTGTATTGGGTGTGTATATTTTTACCAGAGTTATATCCTCTTGTTGAAGTGCTCCCTTTAGTATTAAGAAGTGGCCCTCCTTATCACTTGTTAAGGCCTTCACTTTGAGGTCTATTTTGTCATATAATAAGTATTACTACCCCAGCTTCTTTTTCATTTCCATTTGCCTGAAAATTATTTTTCCTATTCTTTATTATCAGTCTGTGTGAGTCCTTTGTTCTGAGGTGGGTCTCTTGTAGACAGCAAATATATGGGTCATGTTTTCTTATCATTTACCTACCCTATGTTTTTTGATTGGAGCATTTAATCCATTTACATTTAAGGTTATTAGTGATTAGAGGCTGGTGCATGCATTCGTGCACCGGTGGGGTCCCTTGCCCTGGCCTGTGGGCATTGGGCCAAAACCAGCTCTCTGACATCCCCTGAGGGGTCCTGGATTACAAGAGGGTGCAGGCCAGGCCGAGAGACCCCACCAGTGCATGATTAGGGCCAGGGATGGACCATGGGAGGGCTCCAGGGCATGTCTGGCCTGTCTCGCCCAGTCCTGATTGGCCAGACCCCAGCAACAGCTAATCTTCCAGTCGGAGTGTCTGCCCCCCCCTGGTGGTCAGTGCGCATCATAGCAACTGTTTGAACGGTCAAATAATCGGAGAGACACAATTAACATATTAGGCTTTTATATATATACTAGTGATCCAGTGCACAAAATTCGTGCACATTAAAAGGGGATTAATTAGAGGAAATAATTTAATATTGCTATTTGCCCTTTCTCTATAATAGAAGATTCAGAGATGAAAGAAAATTAGTAAAATGTATATGAAAACCTTCCTCCTGTCAGAGTCTGGGGCACACCATGGGACCCAGAGTCAAGTCCCCGCCCACCCACATGCACCTCAAAATCACGTGAGACCCTGACTCGGCCCCCCTCCCATTGGGCTGATCCAGACCCAGCCAGTCCCCACCCTTGTCAAGCCCTGCTGGGCAGGGGGCGTAGCCTCAGTTCCCCTGGCTCAGTACCAGGATGGGGGGCATGGCCTGAGGTCCCCCAGCCCAGACCGGGGTGGGGGTTGTGCCTTGAGGTCCTCCATCAAGCCCCGCCAGGTGGGGCACATGGCCTGAAATCCCCTGTCAAGCCCCACTGGGTGGGGGGGCATGGCCTGAGGTCCCCCATCAAGCCCCACCAGGTGGGGGGGGCGGCAGCCTCAGATTCCCCAGCCCAGCACCAGGAGGGAGGTGCAGCCTCAGGTCCCCCGTCAAGCCCTGCTGGGCATGGGTGCGGCCTGAGTTCCCCCGACCCAGCATGGGGGTGCACCTTGAGGTCCCCTGTCAAGCCCTGCTGGGTGGGGGGCACGGTCTGAGGTCCCCTGTCAAACCCAGCCAGGCAGGGGGCCACAGCCACAGATCCCCGGCCCGGTGCTAGGGTGGGGGACACGGCCTGAGGTCCCCTTTCAAGCCCTGCCGGGTGGGGGGTGTGGTCTGAGATCCCCGGCCTGGCGCTGGGGCCAGGGGAGCAGCCTGAGGTCCCCTAGCCCAGCAACAGGATGGGAAGTGCACCTTGAGGTCCCCTGTCAAGCCCCGTTGGACAGGGGACGTGGCCTCAGGTCCCCTGGCCTGGCACTGGAACTGGGGTGCGGCCTGAGGTCCCCCAGCCTGACACCAGGGTGGAGGGTGTGGCCTGAGGTCCCCTGTCAAGCCCCATGGAGATGGCAGAGGACATAGCCTCAGCTCCCTGCTGATTGCTTGTTAAGGCTCCTTATGGGAACTTGGCTTCAGCTGTGGGTGCAGCTATCTTTGTGATGGAGTGATGGTCAATTAGCATATTCCCTCTTTATTAGATAAGACTAGTTGCCCGGTGCATGAAATTCATGTACGGGGCAGGGTGTGTCCCTCAGCCTGGCCTACACCCTCTCCAATCTGGGACCCCTCAGGGAATGTCTGACTGCCAGTTTAAGTCCAATCATAGGTATTGGGCCTAAACCGGCACTTAGACATCCCTCTCGCAATCCAGGACTACTGTCTCCTAACCGCTCACCTGCCTGCCTGCCTGATCACCCCTATCCACTCTTCCTGCTGACCTGCTCGCCCCCAACTGCCCCCACCCTGCCGGCCTGCTTGCCCCCAACTGCCCCCCTCGCCTGCCTGATCGCCCCCAACTGCCCCTCTTCTGATGGCCTGCTTGCCCCCAACTGCCCCCCTGCCAGCCTGATCACCACTGCCAGCCTGCTTGCCCCCAACTGCCCCCCCCTCGCTAGCCTGCTTGCCCCCAACTGCCCCCCCCTCGCTAGCCTGCTGGCTCCCAACTGCCCTCCTCTCCTGGCCTGATCACCCCTGACTGCCTCTGCCTTGGCCCTGCCACCATGGCTTTGTCCAGAAGGTCTCCTGGTCTAATTAGCATATTACCCTTTTATTAGTATAGATAGATAGGTACTTGTTTGTTGCCATTATTATTTTTTATGCCTGTGTTCCTTCTTCTCTTTCTATTTCTTCTTTTTTACAGCAATGCAAGTATTTCTTGCATTTCTGGCTTGGTGGTAATAAACTCCCTTAGCCTTTTTTTTTCTGTGAAGCTTCTGATTTCTCCTTCAGTTTTGAATGATAGCCTTGCTGGGTATATTATTCTTGGATTCAGTCCCTTGCTTTGCATCTCTTTGTATATTTCATTCTATTCCCTTCTGGCCTGATGTGTTTCTGTAGAGAAATCAGTTGATAGTCTAACGGGAGATCCCTTGTAGGTAACTTTCTGTCTCTCTCTGGCAGCCTTTAAGATTCTTACTTTGTTGTTGATTTTGCCAATTTAATTATGACATGTCTTTGTGTTGGTCATTTTGGAAATCAACTACAGTCCTCTGCTCTACCAGCTGAGCTATCGAAGGGACGTGTGTTGGTCGTTTTGGATTCATCTTGTTTGGGACTCTGTGTGCTTCTTGGACTTGTGTGACTTTTTTCTTCCCAAAATCAGGGAAGTTTTCTGTCATTATTTTTCAAACAGGTTTTCTTTCTTTTTTTTTTTTAATATATTTTATTGATTTTTCACAGAGAGAAAGGGAGAGGGATAGAGAGCTAGAAACATCGATGAGAGAGATACATTGACCAGCTGCCTCCTGCACACCCCCCACTGGGGATGTGCCCGCAACCAATGTACATGCCCTTGACCAGAATCGAACCTGGGACCTTTCAGTCCGCAGACCGACGCTCTATCCACTGAGCCAAACCGGTTTTGGCTCAAACAGGTTTTCTATTCCTTGCTCAGTTTCCTCTCCTTCTGGAACCCCTATTATGCAGATGTTGTTTTGTTTCATGCTGTCCCAAAGCTTCCTTAGGCTCTTCTCCTGCTTTTTAAGTTTTTTTTTTCCCCAGTTGCTGCTCTGCTCGGGTGTTTTTTTCTACTGTATCTTCTAATTCACTGATGCAGTCCTCAGCTTCTTCTAGCTACTTTTGATACTTTCCATTGTGTTCTTTATTGTATTCTTCATTTCTTCTTGCTTCTTCTTCATTTCCTCTTGGTTCTTACACATGTTGTTGAATTTGTCTTTCAACATCCTTATAACCTTTGCTCTGAATTCTTTCTCTGACAAATTGTTTGCCTCCATTTCATTTATTTTATTTTCTGGTGATTCCTCCTTTTCTTTTGTATGGGGGTTATTTTTTTTGTCTCCCCATTATTATTGTTCCTTTGTGATTTTTTCTATGTATTAGATCAAATTGCCATGCCACCCAGATTTTTTTAGTTTGTCTTATATCATATACTGGAGGTCCAGTGCATGGATTCATGTAAATTGAAAGTAAATTAATTAGAAGGTGGCTGGCGGGGTGGGACTGGGCGAGATGGGCCGGACACACCCTGGAGCCAACATCCTGTGGTGCCTCCCTGGCCGACCACACCTGGGGTGGCACTGGGGCTCGAAGGGCATCTGCGGAGTGAGCAGAGTCCCTCTGGCAGGTGGGGTCCCTCGGGCTGGCCTGCAGGGATTGGGCTGAAACCAGTAGTCTGACATCTCCCGAGGGGTCCTGGAGTGCGAGAGGGCACTGTACAAAGTTGCTGTCACTCCGCAGCTCCTGCATTGAGCATCTGCCCCCCAGTGGTCAGTGGGTGTCATAGCTACCAGCTGGTCACTTAGCCTTTTATATATATAGGTGTTTTGTGGGACCCAGTGGTGCAATCTCTCAGGTCTTTTCTGCTGGGTATTCTAGGGATGCCCCCTACTTGGGATACTTGGGTTCTCTTGGTAGGGGGTCTTGAGTGTTATTGTCCCACTTGTGGATGGAGTCTTGTCTCAGGGTGTCTGGTTCTGTGGCTTACTCTCTACCACATTGACTGAACAGCACAAAATACAACTTAAGCCATAGCTGGTTTGGCTCAGTGGATAGAGTGTCATCGGCCTGTGGACTGAAGGATCCCGGGATTGATTCTGGTCAAGGACACATGCCTGGTTTGCAGGCTCCATCCCCAGTAGGGGGTGTGCAGGAGGCAGCCGATCCATAATTCTCTCTCATCATTGATGTTTCTCTCTCTCTCTCTCCTCTCCCTTCCTCTCTGAAATCAATAAAAAAATTTAAAAAAAATACAACTTGATAAGATACAACACAAAGGGAATAAAACATGAATGTACTCACAACACAATAACCCCAGTAAAAGTGACCAGCAGAAAAAAGATAATTAGGAGAGAGAAAAGAGAGCAAAAATGATATTGAGAATAGAAAAAGAGGTAAGAGAGAAAAGAAAAAGAAAGAAAAAATATGTATGGGGAGAAAACACCACAAAGCAAACAAATACCCCCAAAATGAAAAAAACAAACACCCAGAAAAAGGGACGAAATCTGTAGAGGCAGAGTTTATATACAGAAAGTAAGGTTAAGGAATTGACTGAACAGGGGGAAAACCATGGTTCAGTATAGAGGAGGTAGAAAGAGAATGAATGGATGAGAAGGAAAGATAAAAACAAGTAAATAAAAAGATAAAACAAAAAAAATTTTTAATTTATTTATTCATCTGTTTTTGGAAAACGAGAATAGAGGAGAGAGCAGGTAGGCTTGAATTTAGTGAGTGAAACTAATTAAACAATTAGGAGAAGAAGAGAGCAAGAGAGAAGAGGAAAAACAAGCATAAAAATTGACTAGCCCAACCAGCATGGGCCATGGGTTGAGCATTGACCTATGAACCAGGGGATTGCAGTTCAATTCCTGGTCAGGTATCATGCCTGGCTTGTGTGCTTGATCCCTAGTGTGGGGTGTGCAGGAGGCAGCTGGTCAAAGATTCTCATCATTGATGTTTCTATCTCTCTCTCCCTCTCCCTTCCTCTCTGAAATCAATAAAAATATGTTTTAAAAAATTTGACAAGAAAATTAGCAAAGAAAGAGAAAGGAGAAGGTTGCATGGACTTGGAGCAGGGGAGAGGAAATTAGATATATGAGTAAGCCAATAGAGACTACAATAATAACACGTAAATAATGCAGATAAGATCAATTTTTAACAAGGGGTAAAAAGAAAGGAAAGAGGAAAACTAACGCGGGGACAGGAGAAGAGAAACCAGGATGAAAGAGGGAGAAGTGGGGGGAAAAAAAGATAAAATAAAATAACAAAAAATAAAATAGAATGAAGAAAAAATAATACAAAAAAATAAAATAAAAAAAAAGATAAAAAATAAAAAAGTGAAGTGTTGTTTGCTTCAGCTGAGTTTTAATGCCCCACGGGGGCTGGTTTAAGGCCCCACTCTTCTGCCTGCCACGTCTCAGTTTCCTGTCAGGTAGTCAGCACCGTGTTGAAGTTCCAAGTGATCCACCGCTCCTCTGTTTGTGTCTATCTCCACAGCCTTGGCTGTGAGCAGGCGGGACCAGTCTGCCCGCTTTGCCTGTCTGCCTGCTGTCAATTTTAATCTCTCAAGGATCTGCTTCTGACAGGGCTTTCGGTGGGGGTGGTGCTTTATCGCTTTCTAGGACTCAATGGCCCCTCTTCAACCCGGTCCCTGAGGGCTCTCTGGGGCTATTCGTCGTCTGTGTCCTCTGTACAGCTCAAGGTGTAGGCTGGGTGTGACTGAGTGGCTGCCTTGAGGCTGCTGGGAGGACTGGCTCTTCAGGAGGAAATGGCTGCTTAGGTTTGGAGGGTCAGTAAAGTCTCAGTGCTGGATTCCCATCACCTCCCCCTGACCCACTCTCCTCCACAGCCTCTCCCCAGGCCCCACAAATCCGCACCTACACCTGCACAGCAGCCTCGGTGAGTGTAATTGAAAGGTCCTATGAACTGGGCTTAGCAAATAAAAGAAGACAAAATAGAGGCACAACAACCACGTGGCTACGAGTTCCTCTCCCCGCTGGCACCCCGGGGCTCAGGCAGCTCTTCAGGCCGCCTTTCTGGGCGAAGCCTCTCGCAGCTGTGGGCTTGGATCTAGAGTCTCCAGCTGCCAGTAGCCTGTGGACTTCCCTCCCACAGTTGGATGTTACGCCTGTCCCCAAGGGATGCAGACTTGGTGGCCTGCAGCTTTCTTCTGACCCTCTTGGCCTGGTGTTTGCACGTCTCTCTCCAGCCCAGATCCTCAATCCTACCATTCTCCAGGTGTCCTCTGCCCCTCCCAGTTGTGAATTGTCTCACCAGCTGTGTCCAATTTGCCAATTCTGGGTGGATGTTATTTGATTTAGTTGCTTTTTCTATCTGCTCTGGGACAAGGCACAGGACACATCTGCCTATTCAGCTGCCATTTTTTCTCTCTCTTTTTTTTTTCTTTTAAATGTTTTTTTATTGTTCATAGTATTACAGATATCTCCCATCCCCTCCCTCGCTTCAGTGGCTTTCCTTTTGAGGAGTTGAATAAATTAAAGAAAAAAAGAATGAACAAGTGCTCTTCCTAATAACTGTTTCCATAGGTCTGAGACTCCACATCCCACTCCCCTCTGAAAAGCAGAATAGTAAGTGGGTCAAGAGCATGGGGTCTGTGTGGGAGGAGTTTGGCTCCTCTCTCACTAGCTGTGTGACCCTGGGAAAGTTACTCAACCTGTCTGTGTCTTAATGTTCTCATCTATAAAATGAGAATAAAAATAGTGCCTAACTAATGGAACTATGATGATTACACGAATTAAAACATACAAAGTACTCAAAACGGTCCCTGGCACAAAACAACACTCTGGAATTGTTCGCTCTTACTTATTAAGACTCAACACACACACACACTCACACATGTGTGCACATGTGTGCGCGCTCCCACACAAAAGACTCAACACAGCAAATGTTGATTAGCCTCACTGTACACACAGCACTGCCTCTATCTCTATCTTGATTTAGGCTTCTTTGGCATAAGCTTACCAACATTCATGCTAGGAAATACGATTCATAAACTCATTCAGTAAGCAAGAATGGAGAGCAAAAACATGTTTGTAGAAGGCTTTATTTTAGAAAAAAAAAGCAGTCTCATCATTTTTGTTAGATTACTATCATTGGTTCTTATCTTTTTACATATTGAACACAAAACTATAACTAACAAGTACATTATATGTTGAGTAGATGAGAGAGGCAGAGAGAGAGACAGAGAGAGTTGGAGGAAATGACTCTTAGGTGAAGTAATTCGAACACACAGCTGGTAATGTGGCAAAGTTGGCATTCAAACCTAGGAACATTTGATTTCAGAATCTCATTCTGCCACGTATTTCTCACATTATTCATTTCTGGTACATTTTATGTATTAGAGATTGAGAATGGGGAGCTTCACTTCAATATGTGAGCTGTATAACTGTACAACATTATTATATGCAGGTATATAAGGGGATTTGCTGGGTGTTTTTCATCCTTTCTCTTACAGAACTCTAAGAAATGCCTTGGATTACATCAATCGCTGATCCATTGTTGTGTGTGTGTGTTTTAAAAATATTTTTATTGATTTCAGAGAGGAAGGGAGAGAGAGAGAGAGAAACATCAATGATGAGAGAGAATCATTGATTGGCTGCCTCCTGCACACCCCACACTGAGGATCGAGCTTGCAACCTGGACATGTGCCCTGACTGGGATTCGAACCGTGACCTCCTGGTTCATAGGTTGATGCTCAACCACTGAGCCATGCCAGCTGGGTGAGCCATTGTTTTTAGTATACAGAAAATGAGCTCTTGTTCCTTGAAAGTAGAGAAGTAAGCAAAAAAAACCATTCAGGGGACAAAGCCCTTGTGTATTAAAGAACATTTGTATTCTACTTACATCACTCAGAATGCTCTTCTAATTGTAATGTATGTACGTTTGGTTAGGGAAAACTTTTCAGGGCTAAACAATGTACTTTTTAAATTGAAAACAAAGTGCATCTTCTAATCTTTGTAATGTACATATGTATGTTTAGCATAAACTTTTCAGTCTAGAATAATGAACATTTTCATTGGTAGCAAGAATGGCAGGAAAAAAATATATGAGCGCTCAACACAAATTTTTTAGAATTATAAAAATACTAGAGGCCGGGTGCATGAAATTTGTGCACTGGGGGGGGGGAGGGTGTCCCTCAGCCCAACCTGATCACCCCCAACTGCCCTCCCCTGCAGGCCTGGACCCCCCAAGTTCTCTCTCCTGCCAGCCATCTTGTGATGATGTGGGGGCAGCCATCTTGTGGTGGCCATCTTGTGACAATGTGGGGGCTGCCATCTTGTGGTGGCCATCTTGTGATGATGCAGGGGTGGCCATCTTGTGATGACAAGGGGGCGGCCATCTTGTGATGATGTGGGGCAGCCATCTTGTGATGATGTGGGGGCAGTCATCTTGTGATGACATGGGGGTGCCCATCTTGTGAGACATGGGGGCAGCCATCTTGTGAGGGTCAATTTGCATATTACCTCTTTATTATATAGGATATAAGATCAGGTAGGCAACAAAACCAGAAGAAATGTAGATAGAATCATAAACTATTATTTATCTCAGGTGTTTGATTTTAGGGTAAAAGTTCATTTCAGACTTATAATACAGTAAGGTGAATATTGAAATATTTATTCATTTGTTCAATAAATGCTTTTTTTGCCTCCTGTGTGCTAGGTAAATTCTGGGTTTTCATCCCAAATTTTAAAACTCAGATTTGCTTTAGACTTGAGTTGGACCATTCACATTAACATAGAACAATGCTGATTGTTTCTAGTGATGGATTCTTTCAGATGGCTGGTTTTAGTAAAACCTCTTCATGTTAGTGTGAAAATAAAAATGTTGGAAACCATTTTCTGGTTTGTTTGTTTTGTAGGAAATAATAGCTATTTCTTTGTTATTTATGGGATATTATTATCCTTAGTCAATTTTAATGAATAATAGTTATTTCTAACCATGAGAGACAGTATTAGTTTTCTGTTTCAATTGATGTTATAATTCAGAAGCAATTTTATTTTTGCTGAGAACAACTATTTATTTATTTTAAATATATTTTTATTGACTTCAGAGAGGAAGGGAGAGGGAGAGAGAGGTAGGAACATCAATGATGAGAGAGAATCATTGATGGGCTGCCTTCTGCAAGCCCCACAATAGGGATTGAGCCTGCAACCTGGGCATGTGCCCCGACTGGGAATTGAACTGTGATCTCTTGGTTCATAGGTCAATGCTCAACTACTGAGCCATGCTTGCTGGGTGTAAATGGGATTTTTAAACTTTCTTATTCTGAGAGTGCATTACTGGTGTATAAAAATGTCATCGATTTCTGGATGGTAATTTTGTATTCTTTGCCAAATTTATTTATTAAATCTTGCAGTGTTTTGGTGAGTCTTCAGGGTTTTCTATGTACACTATCATACCATCTATGAATAATGACAGTTTTACTTCCTTCTTTCCAATTTGGGTGCCTTTTATTTCTTCTTCTTGTCTGATTGCTGTGGCTAGGACTTCTAGAACTATCCTATCTAACAAAAGAGTAATATGCAAATTGACCACCACTCCAACACACAAGATGACCGCCCCCATGTGGTCAATGATGGCCTCCCCCATGTGGACACAAGATGGCCACCACAAGATGGCCAGCAGGGGACGGCAGTTGGGGGTGACCGGGCTGGCAGGGTAGGGCAGTTACTGGTGACCAGGCCTGCTGGGGAGGGCAGTTGAGGGGAACCAGACCAGCAGGGGAGAGCAGTTAGGGGCAACCAGGCTGTCAGGGTAGGGCAGTTAGGGGTGACCAGGCTGGCAGGGGAGGGCAGTTGGGGGAACCAGGCTGTCAAGGGAGGGCAGTTGGGGGTTACCAGGCCAGCAGGGGAGGGCAATTGGGAGGGACCAGTCCTGCCGGGGAGGGCAGTTGGGGAGAACCAGGCCAGCAGGGGAGAGCACTTAGGGGTGACCAGGTTGGCAGGGTAATGCAGTTAGGGGTGACCGGGCTGGCAGGGAAGGGCAGTTGAGGGGGACCAGGCCTGCAGGAGAGAGCAGTTAGGGGCAACCAGGCTGGCAGGGGAGAGCAGTTATGGGTGACCGGGCGGGTATGGGAGGGCAGTTGGGGGGGACCACGCCTGCAGAGGAGGGCAGTTAGGGGCAACAAGGATGGCAAGGGAGGGCAGTTAGGGGTTACCAGGTCAGCAGGGGAGGGCAGTTGGGGTCGACCAGGCCTGCAGGGGAGAGCAGTTAGGGGCAACCAGGCTGGCAGGGGAGGGCAGTTATGGGTGACTGGACGAGTATGGGAGGGCAGTTGGGGAGGACCACGCCTGCAGAGGAGGGCAGTTAGGGGCAATAAGGCTGGCAAGGGAGGTCAGTTAGGGATGACCGGGCTGGCAGGAGAGGGCAGTTGCGGGGGACCAGGCCTGCCAGGGAGAGCACTTAGGGGTGACCAGGCTGGCAGGGTAATGCAGTTAGGGGTGACCGGGCTGGCAGGGAAGGGCAGTTGGGGGACACACCATGCCTACAGAGGAGGGCAGTTAGGGGTGACAAGGCTGGCAAGGGAGGGCAGTTAGGGGTTACTGGGCCAGCAGGGGAGGGCAGTTGGGGGCGACCAGGCCTTCATGGGAGGACAGTTAGTGGCGCCCTGGCTGGCAGTTAAGGGCAGTTAGGGGTGACCAGGTTGGCAGGGGAGGGCAGTTAGGGGCAATTGGGCTGGCAGGGGAGTAGTTAGGCATCAGTCATGCTGGCAGGAGAGTGGTTAGGGGGTGATCAGGCTGGCAGGCAGAAGCAGTTAGGGGCAATCAGGGAGGCAGGCGGGCAAGCAGTTGGGAGCCAGCAGTCCTGGGTTGTGAGAGGGATGTCTGACTGCCCATTTAGGCCCGATCCCACCGGGCAGTCGGACATCCCTCGAGGGGTCCCAGATTGGAGAGGGTGCAGGCTGGGCTGAGGGACATGTCCCCGCCCCCATGCACGAATTTCATGCACCAGGCCTCTAGTATTGAATAAGAGTGGTGATGGTGGATATCCTTATATTTTTCCTATTCTTAAGGGAAACACTTTTAGTTTTTGCCCATTGAGTTTGATGTTGGCTGTAGGTTTGTCATATATAGTCTTTATTACATTGTAGTAAATTCCCTCTATTCCTACTTTGCTGAGAGTTTTTATTATAAATGGGTGCTGGATTTTGTTGAATGCTTTTTCTGCATCTATTGATATGATCATGTGATTTTTGTCTTTCAATTTGTTTATGTAACTTATCACATTTATTGATTTGTGAATATTGTACCAGCCTTGCATCCCTGAATAAATCCCATTTGGTCATGGTGTAGGATCTTTTTAATGTATTGCAGGATCTGGTTTGCTAATGTTTTGTTGAGGATTTTAGCATAAATGTTCATCAGGGATATTGCTCTGTAATTCTCTTTGTTGTGTCTTCATCTGGTTTTGGAATTAGGAAAATTCTTGCCTTGTGAAAAGAGCTTGGGAGTATTCCTTCCTTTTGGATTTTTTGGAATAGTTTGAGGAGGATAGGTGTTAGTTCTTCTTTGAACATTTGGTAAAACTCACTTGTGAAGCCATTCTGTCCAGGACTTTTGTTTGCTGGATGGGTTTTGATTACTGCTTCAATTTCATCAGTTGTTATTGACCTATTCAGGTTTTCTGATTCTTCCTGATTGAGTTTTGGAAGATTGCATGTTTCCAGGAGTTTAACCATTTCACCCAGGTTGTCCTGTTTGTTGGCATATAGTTGTTCATAGAATTTTCTTACAATCCTTGGTATTTCTATGTTGTCAGTGGTTAATTCATCTCTTTCATTTTTTATTTTATTTATTTGAGTCTTTTCTCTTTGTTTCTTTTTTTTAATAGAAAGGAGGAATTATATATATATTTTAAAATATATTTTATTGATTTTTTACAGAGAGGAAGGAGGAGGGATAGAGAGTTAGAAACATCGATGAGAGAGAAACATTGATCAGCTGCCTCTTGCACACCCCCTCCTGGGGATTTGCCCGCAACCAAGGTACATGCCCTTGACCAGAATTGAACCTGGGACCCTCGAGTCCCCAGACCGACACTCTATCCACTGAGCCAAACTGGTTAGGGCTCTCTTTGTTTCTTGATGAGTCTGGCTAAAGGTTAATCAATCTTGTTTATCTTTTCAAAGAACCAGCTCTTGATTTCATTGATCTTTTGTATTGTATTTTTTTAAAAATATATTTTATTGATTTATTACAGTGAGGAAGAGAGAGGGATAGAGAGTTAGAAACATCGATGAGAGAGAAACATCGACCAGCTGCCTCTTGCACACCCCCTACTGGGGATGTGCCCGCAACCAAGGTACATGCCCTTGACCAGAATCGAACCTGGGACCCTTCAGTCCTCAGGCCGACGCTCTATCCACTGAGCCAAACCGGTTTCGGCTGTATTGTATTTTTATTCTCTATGCCATTTATTTCTGATGCCACTCTGATCTTTATTATTCCTTCTTTTACTTCCTCTGGTCTTTTCTTTTTGTTCTCTTTTAGTTGTAGGTTTAGATTGTTTATTGTTTTTTATTTCCTTCCTTTACCTTCTTAGTAATCCATTCATTGTTTAATAACATTCTATTTAACCTCCATGTGTTTGAATGTTTGTGAGTTTTGGTTTTTTTTTTACCGTAGTTGATTTCCAGTTTCATGCCATTGTGATCCAAGAAGATGCTTGATATGATTTCAATATTCTTGAACTTGTAGACTTATTTTGTGTCCTAAGATGTAGAGAGCGCCTGGAAAGGCACATGGGCATTTCTTTAATTATTTTCAGCTGAATCCTTTAATTATTTTCAGCTGAATCCAATTCAGTGGCATTGGCAAAGCCACTTTCTGGAAACACGCCTTGCCAGAGGCAGAAGTGTTGTCAGCATGACCTTCAGCCCAAGCGCCAGGGGGTGGGTTTCGTTACCTAAATCCAGCCAAGCACCCGGAATGAATATGACTAGGGACCACCCAAGAATGCACATACTCCCCTTTGTCTTGACCTTTAGTAAAAGTTCTTGGTTTTTGCTGTATAAAATAAACATGTGGTATTAGCTCTGGGTCCCTGTCTCTCCATCAGAGGACAGTAGTCCCATCCAGCCCCAGCTTTTTCCTTCCATCTCTGTGTCTGTCTCTTTCTTTCATTTTCTCAATCCCCAGCAGCCCCTACTCAGGAACTGGACCGCTCTCTAGCCACGCTGGACATGGAAAAGAGAGAAATATTTACACTAAGATGTGGTCTATCTTTGAGAATGTTCCATGTACACTTGAGAAGACTATGTTCTGCAGCTTTTAAATCCATCTGTTCTAATGTGTTGTTTAAGGTTGCTGTTTGTTGATTTTTTATCTGGAAGATCTATCCAGCGATGTCAGTGGGTGTTAATGCACTCGGATGTCGAGTGTGACTCGACACGGTTAGCATTAGAATAAAGGAATCGAGAAAAAAGCAAGCGAGTGCAAAGGGTTAAAGTTCCCTACTATGACTCTATTGCTGTGTATCTCTCCCTTAAAGTCCTCCAGGAATTAAAAAAATATATTTAATTTCTCCTATGTTGCATGCATATATGTTTACCAGAGTTATATCCTCTTGTTGGATCAATCCCTTTAGTATTATGTAGTGACTTTATTTGTGTCTTGTTATAAAGTCTATTTTGTCAGATGTAAGTATTGCTGCCCCCATTTTTTTCATTTCCATTTCTATGGAAAAAATTTTCCATCCCTTCACTTTCATGCTGTGTGAATCTTTTGTTCCTAGATGGATCTCTTGTAGACAGCATATATATGGGTCATGTTTTCTTATTCATTCAGCTAACCTAGGTTTTTTGATTGGAGAATTTAATCCATTTACATTTAAGGTTATTATTGTTAGGTATTTATTTATTGCCACTTCTATTGTTTATGCCTCATCTCCCTCTATTTTTCTTCTTGTTACAACAGTCTCTTTAGCATTTCTTGGAATGCTGGTTTGGTGGTAATAAACTCCTTTAGCCTTTTTTTTTTTTTTTTTTTGGTCTTGGAAGCTCTTTTTTTCATCTTCAATTTTGAATGATAGCCTTTGCTGGATAGAATTGTCTTGGTTTCAGATTATTGCTTTTCATTACTTTGAATACTTCATGCCATTCCTTTCTGGCCTATAGTGTTTCTGTTGAGATATCAGCTGGCTCCCTTGTAGGTAACTGATTTTGTCTCTCTTGCTCCCTTTAAGATTTTCTCTTTGTCTTTAATGTTTGCTATTTTAATTATGATGTATTTCAGTGTGGGTTCCCTTGTGTTCATCTTAATTGGGACTCTCTATGCTTCCTGAACTTGTGTGATACTTTTCTTCACCAGGTTAGGGAAGTTTTCTGTTGTCATTTATTCAAACAGCTTCTCTAGCCCTTGCTCACTTTCTTCTCCCTCTGGTACCCCTATGATGCAGATGCAGATGTTGTTGTGTTTCATGTTATCCCAAAGTTCCCTTAAGCTATCCTCATGCTTTAAACATTTTTTTTATACAGCTCTAATTGAGTGTTTTTTCTACTGTGTCTTCTGAATTACTTATTTGATCCACTGCTTCATCCTCCCTATTTTTAATTCCTTCCAGTGTTTCCTTGATGTCAGATATAGTACTATTCATTTCCAACTGGTTCTTATTCATGGTTTCTATGTCCTTATCCATGCTGACATAGTTCCCACTAAGTTCCCAAAGTTCCCATTAATTTCCTTATAGTTCTCACTAAGTTCTTTGAGCATCCTTATAACCATTGCTCTGAACTCTATGTCTGGTAAATTGTTTACGTCCATTTCATTTAGCTGTTTTTCTTGAGATTCCTCCTTTTCTTTCATTTAGGGGTTGTTTCTTTGTCTCCCCATATTAGTTGTGTCTTTGAGCTTGTTTTTATGTATTAGACAGAACTGCTATTACTCCCAGTCTTCATGCTTTATGAGGTGGCCTTTTGTAGTAATTGTCCCGTGGGACACAGTGGTTTGAACTCCTGAGCTGGATGCTCTAGCAGTGTCCCTTTTGTGGGTTATTTGAGCTTTCCTGTGGTAAATGGGTCTTTATTTTTTGTCTTGTTCATGGGTGGGATCTCCTCTCAGGATGGCTTTCTGTGAAGCTCAACCCCAACCATGTTCTGCAAGCTGTTGTACAGGTATTGGACAATAGCTAGCTTCAGGAGCCTCTTGAAGCTTCCTATGATGTCCTATCCTGTCCCTGGTTCCTGGGGGCCTACTAGGCTTCAGTAGCATCTGATTTCTTCCACACCAATGGTGTCATCAGCCCACTCTCTATCCAAAAGATTTAGGTTGCTCTCCTAAAGCCTGGTTCCTTGGGGAGTTCTTTGTATCACTTTCTTATGTGGCTCTGAAATGCTGGAGTGGTGCTCTGCAAACTGCCTTTCTCCTTTGCTGCTTCTCCTTGTTAAGTTCTGCCAATCCTTTGACGTCTGACTTACAGAATTATGATCTGTGAAACTCAGCTGTATTTCATTTGTAAAATAACTACATATTTATAGATACATAATACTTGGGGGTAGTTAAGTATATGCCTAATATATCTTTACTGTTATAGTATAGCACTTCATTTTTCCTTCTGATCTGTGCTTCCTAGTTATAAAATGTGCATATATGTACTTTAAAATTGTTTCTAGGGTGATTGTGCAAGCTTCCTTGTTTAACCTGCTGCTAGCTGACATGGTTGATGCAGACTTACTGAAGTTCAGTCAGCAGTAAGTAGTGTATTTATTCAAATACTAGCTACAAAATATCACATGGAGGCAGGACTTATGAGAGTCTCCATATCTCAGTTATATTGCCACTACAAATCACGTATCTTAGCGACGATCATAAGAGGCACCACTGGGAATCAGAGAGCTGAACATAATAGGATAGTCATAACCATTTCTCTGCTTCTGAAAGGACACCATTATTTTTTATCCCTCTGTTCACACAGCCAATGCTACAACAGGGTTACATCTCAGAAGCTAAAGTGATATTTCAGATAGCTTTATGTCCTACATATTGCAATTTGCATTATTACACTGGATAATGCAAAATGACCTTTGCTTGTGACATTGCAAGAATTAAAAAATCAAGGTTCATTTTATCTTTTTTTACTTGAAAAAGTGAATGCTGATAAGGAGAAGTTATGTTCTTTTGTAGGTCCGTGTTTTAGATTAGCTATAAAACTCACTTGATTTGAAACATTTAAAATATATATATATATTTGATTTCAAAGAGGAAGAGAGAGGGAGAGAGAAAATCATTGATTGGCTGCCTCCTGCACATCCCACATGGGGCTCGAGCCTGCAACCTGGGCAGGTGCTCTGACCAGGAATCAAACCATGATTCATACTTGGTTCATAGGTCAATGCTCAACCACTGAGCCACGCCGGCCGGGCTGGAAACATTTTCTGATATGTGCTCTATTTTATGGATTAGAGAGGCATATATTATAAGGCAAGCACATTATTAGACCTGTAGCAACATTTAGACTACATGACCTCTTTTTTAAAAAAATAATTCCTTATTGTTGAAAGTATTACATATGGTCCCTATTTCCCCCCATTGACCCCATCCAGCCTGCCCCCACCCCCGCGCCCCAGGCCTTCAGCACCCTATTGTCTGTGTCCTTGGGTTATGCATATATGCATACATGACCTTTTTTTTTAATGCAACTTAAATGGAGGAAAACTTTGCCAATCCAGTTCCTTGATTTTCTCTTTATAAAATTCCTTTCCTGGTTCAGGGTTTTGTTGCTAAGTCATATTTACAATAATGAGCAGTTCAGAACCACATCTTTACTTTTGTGTCCCTAGTGCCCAGAAAAGTGAGTAGTTCAAATCACTTTTTAAAAAATATATATATTTTATTGATTTCTTACAGAGAGGAAGGGAGAGGGATAGAGAGCTAGAAACATCGATGAGAGAGAAACATCGACCAGCTGCCTCCTGCACGCCCCCTACCGGGGATGTGCCTGCAACCAATGTACATGCCCTTGACCGGAATCGAACCTGGGACCCTTCAGTCCGCAGGCCAACGCTCCACCCACCGAGCCAAACCGGTTTCGGCAGTTCAAATCACTTTTAAAATATGAATAAATTAACAAGCAGTAACTTCAATAAACATACTACAATTCTTAACTGATTTTTGAATGTGTCTGGGTCAAAATAAATGAAATGTCTCAAATAGTTGGAAAGGGAGGGGCACCATTGACCAAATGCTTTGTTCATTCAAGTCTCACACCAGCCTTGTGTGGTAGATATTTTTGACGCAACAATATTTATTGACAGCCTTCTGTGTCAGGCACTGTGGGAAATGTTGGGGATACAATGCAGCAGGTCTTGTAACAGAGTCTTATGATCACCTGCCACTCTTCATTCCCGCTAAACCACACTCTTACGTGCATGGTGTGCTGTAGCTTCTGACTAACTGGCTGCTCTTGAGAACACCTATGCTTTTCTGTGCCCATAAGTTTTACTCTTATCACAGTCAGCACGTTTTGTTTCACATCTGTTCATGTCAGATGCCCTTGTTGTTATAATTATAACATTTAATTACATTTATATTTTATAAACTTAGGAAATGTAAGTCTGAAATGAAAGTTATTTCTCTGAAAACTAAGTTGAATGTTTTAGAGAGTCTTGATAAAGAAAAGTTGTAAAAAGAATGACCATCACATCTAATGTGATGAGAACTGTAAATGTTCTGGAGAAAAGTCATAAAAGGTCTTCTGTGCCCAGATTACCTTGTAAACAATTTTAGGTTCTCCTATAACTGATAGTAGAAACTGTAGATCGTGTGTTATGGACACTATATGCCAGAATGATGGCACAGACTTTCATTAGTGGACCTGGACTTGAAGAAAAAAACCTAGAGAAGTTATTGATGTATGTTTTTTTTTTTTGCTTTAGCTAACTGTCATCCTCGTCATGTCAGATAAGAACTGGAGAACCACCGGAGGGCTGGCTGAACGGATGCTCTACAACTAGAATAAAAGAGAGGGGGACTCGGGATGATGCTGATGCCGGTGAGCCAAAGATCACACTTTAAGAACTATGGCTCTGGGAGACCAAACGAAGATGGCGGCAAAGTTAAACAAATGAACTGCGCCGCGCACAGCAATTTCAAAAATACAACTAGAGGACAGAGTGTCTGCCACCCAGAACCACAGGAGAGCTGGCTGAATGGTGGATTTACAACTAAGAGGGAAGAGGAAAGAGCAAACACCGAGGGGCTGAGGTGTGGAGGCGCGGGTTGGGCTGGTGGCGGGGGAAGGGACGCGCAGCTTTTTTTCCAACCCTAAGGGAGATAAGCTCCCCATCACTCTGAAATCCAGTTTCTGCGGACGCGCGGGAGACCCAGACACCTACGTGGAGAAGCTGGACTCTTGGCCATTGTGTTGGAAAGTGAGAGCGACTTTTTTGCAGAGGTGCGCCCAGCAATCAGTGTTTACTGCACTGGAGCATGGGACGCGGGGACTTGGAAATGCGGAAAGGCAGACTTGCAGCCATTGCTGTTTGCCACGCCCTAGCCTAGTGACGCCCTGAGACCCTGCCCCGCCCTGAGACCTGCCCCGCCCTGAGACCCGCCCCGCACATTCCACAAACCCGCCCAGGCTCCAAACAGCAGCTTTTGCATATAAGATCACACTTTAAGAACTACGGCTCTGGCGACACGATGGCGGCCTGGAACGTGCTTGGCGCAGTTCCCCCGGCGGTCTCCGGCTGAGGGGACAGCTCCACTCGCTGCCGAGCACGAACAGACGAGCCCCTGGGAGACATGGGGTGGGAGACCCCACGCTTGCTGACCTCCGAGTCCTTCGAGAATCTCAGCGCCCCGGAAGCAGCAGGTGCGCACACCCGGCGACCGGCTGCCGCTGCAGACCCGAGCGTCGATGCAGCAACCTTGGACCAGCCCGTCGCCGCGCACTGGGCACACCAGAGCTTCGCCGAGCCCGCTGCCCAGTGAGTTCCGTGGCAGCCGCCCCAGAGCTTTGAGGAAATGGCTGGAGGAATTGCTGAGAAGGAATTGACCGATGAGAGTTGGGATCGGGAAGATGAGGCCCCGCTGGGTCCTGGATCCAGGAGCGTTTGCCCGGCGACTGGTCGCCGCTGCAGACCCGAGTGCCGCCGCAACGACCTCGGACCAGCCTGCCGTCGCACACCAGGCGCACCGGAGCTTTGCCGAGCCTGCCGCCCAACGAATTCCGCGGCAGCTGCCCCGGAGCTTTGAGAAAATGGCCAAAGGAATTTCTGAGAGGGAATTGACTGACAGAAATTGGGATCAAGAAGACGAAGCCCCGCTGGGTCCCGGGTCCGGGTGAGGCCGCGCGCCCCTGGGTCCGGGCAAGGCTGGGACCTGGGTCAGGGTGAGGCTGAGCCCTGGGTCCGGGTGAAGCTGTGCCCCCCTGGGTCCGGGCAAGGCTGGGACCCGGGTCAGGGTGAGGCTGAGCCCCGGGTCCGGGTGAAGCTGCGCGCCCCTGGGTCCGGGCGAGGCCACGCGCTCCTGGATCCGGGTGAGGCCGCACGCCCCTGGGTCCAGGTGAGGCTGGTTCCTGGGTCTAGGTGGGGCCGCGCCCCTGGGTCCGGGAGAGGCCACGTGCCCCTGGGTCCGGGTGAGGCTGGGTCCCGGGCCCGGGTGAGGCCGTGCGCCCCTGGTTCTGGGAAAGGCCACGCGCCCCTGGGTCCGGGTGAGGCAGTGTGCCCCTGGATCCGGGTGAGGCTGGGTCCTGGGTCTGGGTGAGGCCACGTGCTCCCGGGTCCGGGCAAGGCCGCGCGCCCCTGGGTCCAGGGTGTAGCTGGATCCCGGGTCCAGGGTGAGGCCGTGTGCCCCTGGATCCGGGTGAGGCTGGGTCCCGGGACCGGGTGAGGCTGTGTGCCCCTGGGTCTGGGTGAGGCCACGCGCCCCTGGGTCTGGGTGTAGCTGGATCCTGGGTCCGGGTGAGGCCGTGTGCCCCTGGGTCCGGGTGAGGCTGGATCCCGGGTCCGGGTGAGGCTGTGCACCCCCGGATCCGGGTGAGGCCATGCTGGGGTCCCTGGGTCCTGGGTCTGGGGAGGCCGTGCCCCTGGGTCCGGGAGAGGCCACGTGCCCCTGGGTCCAGATGAGGCTGGGTCCCGGGCCCGGGTGAGGCCACGCGCCCCTGGGTCTGGGTGAGGCCGTGTGCCCCTGGACCCAGGTGAGGCTGGGTCCCGGGTCCGGGTGAGGCCATGCAACCCTGAGTTAGGGTGAAGCCGTGCCCCTGGGTCCGGGCGAGACCAAACCAGAGGGAGTCAGACCTACATTACCACCATTTGTCCACCATCCAGAGCTGAAAAGTCAGTGCCGACATGTACACATAAGGAACTGGTGGACATTGAAATTGGGTCTCAAAAGAACTGTTGGTCCAGAAAGAAACTCACTACAGACTGATTCATTTGCCTGTCAGCATGAACTATTATTGCTCGTCTCACATTCGGTTCTTATAAGTATATTTCTAGTAACACATGATCTCACTCATCTAGGGGAAATGATCAACAACATAGACTGATGAACAAGAACAGACCCAGAAACAAAGAGGCATCGATCGGACTGTCAGGCCTCAGAGGGAGGGTAGGGGAAGGTGAGGGTAGGGGGGAGAGATCAACCAAAGGACTGTGTGCATGCATACTAGCCTAACCAATGGTTAGGGACAACAGGGGGGTGGGGGCATCCGTGGGAGGGGGTGTGGGATGGGAATGAAGGGATGAGGACAAATATGTGACACCTTAATCAATAAAGAAATTTAAAAAAAAAAAGAACTGAATACAGTGAGCAAGAACAGATGTGGCCCTTGCCCTTGTGGCAGTGACAGTCTGGTGAGGGGGACAGAGAGTAATTATATTGTTACTAGAGGCCTAGTGCACGAAATTCGTGCACTGGGGAGAAATCCCTCAGCCCAGCCTGCCCCCTCTCACAGTCCAGGAGCCCTCAGTGGATGTCCTACTGATGGCTTAGGCCTGCTCCCCATGGTGAGCGGACCTAAGCTGTAGTCTGGCCTCCCTCTGCAGGAGGTGACCGGGCTGATCAGGGGAAGGTGCCACCCCCATCACCCCGCTGCTGCTATCACTGCCGGCCACTGCAGCCGCCAAGGTGTTTTCATCAACATGGACTCCAGTCCCTTCATCATGAAAAAATGACAACTTTCTTTAGGCATTTTCAAGATGTCTCTTTCATAGGCTATGACATTTCTTTCTTTGTTTTCTTTTTTTTTAATCTTCACCTGAGGATATTTTTCCATTGATTTTTAGAGAGCATGGAAGAGAGAGGGAAAGACAGAGAGAAACATCAATGTGAGAGGGACACTTCAATTGGTTACCTCCTGCATGAGCCTTGACCTGAGCCCCGGCCAGGGAGGAACCTGCAACCTAGGTACATGCCCTTGATCAGAATTGAACCTGGATCTTGTGGTCTGCAGGCCGAGGCTCTATCCACTGAGCCAAACTGGCTAGGGCAGGATATGACATTTCTTAGCCCCTCCAGCAGCAGACTTTCATTTTTTCTTCCAGGTGTGAGGTGGAAAAACCCTAGATCACCTTCTTGGATTTTTTTTTTTTAATATATTTTATTGATTTTTTTACAGAGAGGAGGGGAGAGGGATAGAGTTAGAAACATCGATGAAAGAGAAACATCGATCAGCTGCCTCCTGCACACCTCCCACCTTCTTGGATTCTTATTACCTAAGTTATCAAGAACACTGCGAGTGGCGTACAGGGAGCTTATCCAATGAGGGGTCAGAAAAAGTGTTTCCTCTGTAGTTCATGTGCAGAGTCCTCCTGTGTGTGTCCACTGGGGGCTGCTCCCTGAGCCGCGCTGCGGCTGCTGGGAGCAGGCCCCTACCCTGTGTGTGTCCAATGGGGTGGGGGCGTGCTCCGAGCCGCACTGCGGCCGCTGAGAACAGGCCACCACCCCTGTCCGCTGGGGGGGGGCATGCTCTGAGTCGTGCTGGTCGTGGCTGTTAAGGCTTGGAGCTGATTGTGACTGTTAAGGTGTCCTGGACAAATTTGCATATTACCTCTTTATATATATAGATATCATCATGCAATCATAATTGTCCCCATTTTCAGGAAACTAAGACTCTTGAGGGGTTAACTTTCATGAGATAGTATAACCAGCAGATTGAAGAACTGGGAATGAAACTCAATCTCTTACCTTCAAATCAAATTTTCTCTGTCTGGTCTCATCTTTCTTTTCTTTTTTTCTTCCATTTCTTCCTTAGTTGCAAGGTTTCCATCATTAGTTAAACTATGACAAGATTTCAGCTTATTCAGTCAGTGCACTTGATTTATTTTATATGACACAACTTTATCAAAAAGTGGTCTGGAAGGATTCTTACTAGAACACAAAAAGTAAATCTTAACGAAACAGGGCAGAGAGACTTGGCTGTGAATCCACTTCTACTGACAAGCTGGGTGACTGTAGACCCTTAATCTGTTTCCAGTCTTTGAAACAGGAGTGACATTATCTTTCTAATGGGATTGTGGTGGGGCTTAAATGAAGTAATACCTGTGGCACACTTACTACAGTACAGAGCACAGACAGTTCTCACTAAGTGAGCATTTTATTTTTACTTTCTTTTTAAGATGTATTTTTATTGATTTCAGAGAGGAAGGGAGAGGGAGATAGAAATATCAATGATGAGAGAGAATCATCAATCTACTGCCTCCTGCACACCCCCCACTGGGGATTGAGCCGGTAACCTGAGCATTGTGTATGCCCTTGAGCCCGTAACCTGAGCATTGTGTGAGCATTTTGTGTGCCCTTGACTGGAATCGAACCTGGGACCCTTCAGTTCGCAGGCTGATGTTCTATCCACTGAGCCAAACTGACTAGGGCTCAGTGAGTCTCCTGTTTGGATGTTAGTTTCTTTATTTAAAGAGTTAGGTTCTTCCAGTTCTGTAACCTCTCATGACTATGGGGTTAGTAAAGATATAATTAATAGATAAAAAAATATAGTTAAGTCTTCCTTGAGCCTAATGAGATAATAGAAAAAGTATAGTAATTAGAGTCTAAGTGTACTTAAACAAAAAGGTGCCTGATACATATCTATATATATAAAAACCTAATATGTTAAGTGTTCAACTGTTTGACCATTTGACCAGTTGCTATGATGCGCACTGACCACCAGGGGTTAGATGCTCCGACTGGTAGGTTAGCTTGCTGCTGGGGTCCGGCCGATAGGGACTGGGTGAGACAGGCCGACACACCCTGGAGCCCTCCTATGGTTCCTCCCCAGCCGTCCAACCTCCCATAGATAGTCCCTCCTGGCCAGCCCTGATAAACCCCTATTAGGACTGGGTGAGACAGGCTGGACACGCCCTGGAGCCCTCCCACGGTCCCTCCCCAGCCCCAATCGTGCACCGGTAGGGTCCCTTGGCCTGGCCTGTGCCCTCTTGCAATCTGGGACCCCTCGGGGGATGTCAGAGAGCTGGTTTTGGCCGGATCCCCGCAGGCCAGGCCAATGGATCCTACTGGTGCATGAATCTGTGCACCGGGCCTTTAGTATATGTATATGCACATATATACATACACATGACATTTGTGTGTGACATAGACCCATGCTACTTTTTCTGTTCCGGGTCACCCCTTTCCTCTATGGTTTTTGGCATCAATGCTTTGTTTACCAAACCTGCTCAGTCTTTAGCTCCCATGGTGATACTCTTTAGGCTAAACCAGTATGCTTAGGGAAACCCAAACAAAAGGTAAAGAGACCTTTGAAGTAATGTAAAAGAAATATGAATGCAAACTCAGCCTTTTATATTGATTACTAGGCAATTGTCTTGGACTTTGGATATTATTAGTCATTAACTCATAGATCTTGAGTAAGCTTTTGTAAAAAAGTATTAACGTCAAAGGAACTTTAATAGTATCTTTAATGGTATTCTTTAAATTATGTGTACTGTAACTGTCTATGTAATTCATACCAAGCTATATATTGGTTGCTTTATTTAAGTCATTCATTCATTTCTTACTTAATTCCACAAATGTTTCTGAGGACCTGTCATTATTATCTGTCAAGTTCAAAGGTGTGGGGGATTCAAGATGAATAAGGAGCCCCACAAATTACCAAACACTGTGCTAAGGGCCCTCTGGAAGCATAATGGGGCACTGTGGGGTCAGAGAAGAGATTCTGCCTCGGTCTGCCTAAGGTCAGGGAGCACGTCACAGAAGAGGGGTTCTTGAGGTGAGTGTTGGAGGCTGAGTTGGATTTCCCCTTCTGGACACGGAAGAATCTCATTCCTGGTAAGGAAAACATTATGGTAAATGTCTGGAAGCATGAGACCACTCTCAAGCTGTTCATTTAGTCATTCGACAAATGTCATTGAGAGCCTCCCAAGTTCTAGGCTCTGTGACAGGGCTATGAACAGCAGTGAAATCTCGGCCCACACAGAGCTTGTGTTCTAGTGGGAGGGAGACAGACAAGAAATTAAATAAATAAAATACATAGTATGTTAGTTGGTGATAAGTCCTCTGGTGAAAAATCAAACAAGAAAGAGAATAGGAAGTGTTGGCAAGAGTGCATTTCCAAACTGAATGATGGGGAAGTCCTGTCGAGGAGGTGACAATTGAATAAAGGACTAAAGGAAGATGGGAGGGAACCATGGCAGTTCTCTGGGGACGGGGGGAAGGAAGGAGGGGGGACAAGGTTGCTGGCAGAAAGCACAGCAAGTGCAAAGGCTCTGAGGTGCAGCATGCCTGGCATTCTAAGCTGATGAGGAGGCCGGCCAGTGTGGCTGGGGCAGGGTCAGTGAGAGGGAGGCCAGATCTCACAGGCCAGGTTTCTGCAGCTCTGCTCTGCTATCGCTGTAGCTTCACTGTGAGGTCAATGGTGATAGTGAGGCAGTGGCTGATTTTTCATTTGATTTTTTAATTGATTTTATCTTTACTAGTAGAGCAGTTTTAGGGACAAAATTGAGCATAACGTACACAGAGTTCCCATATATACTTTGTCCTTTCAAATGCATAGCCTCCCTTGTTATCAACAAGCCCTACCAGAGTGGTGCCTTACACATCATCATCACCAAAGTCCACTCTTTATATTAAGGTTTATTCTTGTTGTATATTATATGGTCTTGGACAAATGTATAAGGACATGTACCACCATTATAGTGTCATACAAACTAGTTTCAACTACTCATCTCTCTTCCACTTCTCACCCGGACAACCACTGGTCCTTTTACAGTCTCCATCGTTTTGCTTTTTCCAAAATGTTATATGGTTGGAATCATACAGTATGTAGCTTTTTCAGATAGGTTTCTTCCCCTGGTCATATTCATTTCAGATCCTCCATGACATGATCACTCGTTTCTCTTTAGAATAATATTCCATTGTCTGGATGTACCAGTTTGTTTATTTGGTCACCTAGATGTACCACAGTTTGTTTATCCATTCACCTACTGAAGGACATCTTGTACTTTTTTGTTTTTAAGTTTTGGCAACTATGAACGAAGCTGGTATAAACATCCCTATGCAGGCTTTTGTGTGGACAAGGAGTGCAATTGCTTGATTATATGGTAAGAAGAATATTTTACTTTTGTAAGAAGCTACCAATCTGTCATCCAAAGTTACTATGCCATTTTGAATTCCCACCAGCAAAGAAAGGAGAGTTCTTGTTGCTCTATATAGTCGCTAGCATTTGGTGTTGTCAGTGTTCTGGATTTTGACCATAATAATAGGTATGCAATGGTATCTCATTTTTTTTTTTTTTTTTTTTATTTTTTTTAAATATTTCTTTATTGATTTCAGAGAGGAAGGGAGAAGGAGAGAGAGATAGAAACATCAATGATGAGAGAGAATCATTGATTGGCTGCCTCCTGCACACCCCCTACTGGGGATCGAGCCCGCAACTCAGGCATGTGCCCTTGGCCGGAATCGAACCTGGGATCCTTCAGTCCGCAGGCTGACGCTCTATCCACTGAGCCAAGCCGGCTAGGGCTGGTATCTCATTTTAATTTGCAATTCCCTAATAACACATAATATGGAACATTTTTGTTGTTGTTAATTCTCACCTGAGAATATTTTTTCATTGATTTTTAGAGAGAGTGGAAGGGAGGGGGAGAGATAGTTTGGGAGGGAGAAACATCAATATGAGAGAGACACATTGATTGGTTACCTTGCACATGCACCCCGACCAGGGCCAGGAGGAAGCCTGCAACTGAAGTACGTGCCCTTGACCAGAATCAAACCTGGGACCCTGGAGTCCACAGGCCGAGGCTCTATCCATTGAGCCAAACTAGCTAGGGTTGGAACATTTTTATATGCCTACTAGAGGCCCGGTGCATGAAATCCCTGCACTTGGAAAGTCCCTCAGCCCGGCCTGTGCCCTCTCGCAGGCCGGGAGCCCTTGGGGGATATCGGACTGATGGCTCAGGTCCACTCCCCATGGGCCTAAGCCGTTCCTTAGTGCTGCTGGGAAGAGGTTCCCGCCACCACCGCTGTGCTTGCCAGCTGTGAGCCTGGCTTCTGGCTGAGTGGCGCTCCCCTTGTGGGAGCACTGACCACCAGGTGGCAGCTCCTGCATTGAGCATCTGCCCCCTGGTGGTTAGTGTGCATCATAGCGACTGGTCGTTTTGCTCTTCGGTCGATTTGCATATTAACCTTTTATTATAAAGGATTTGCTATCTATGTGTATGTCTCTGGTGAGGTGTCTATTCATGTCTTGTGCCCATATTTAAATTAGTTCATTTTCTTATTTTGAGTTTTAAGATTTCTTGGATTACAATCCTTTATCAGATATGTCTTTGCAAATATTTTCTCCCAATCTGTGGCTTGCCTTTTCATTCTCTTGATAGTGTCTTTAGCAGAGCAGAAGTTTTTAACTTTAATGAAGTACAGCTTAATTACTTACTTCATGAATTGTGCCTTTTGTGTTAATCCAAATAATAGAGCCTGGCGGGTGTGGCTCAGTGGTTGAGCATCAACCTGTGAACCTGGAGGTCACAGTTTAGGGCACATGCCCGGGTTGCTGGCTGAATCCCCAGTAGGGGGCAACTGATCAATGACTTTCTCTTATCATTTTTCTTTCTATCTCTCTTTCCCTCTCCTGTTCCCTCTCTGAAATCAATAAAAATATCTTAAAAAAATAAAAAAATAAATAATCATTGAAATACCTAAAGTGTTTGTTTTTTTGAGTTTTTAAAAATCTTTATTGTTGAGAGTATCACAAATGTCCCTCTTTCCCGCCCCCCCACATTGTTCTCCCTCGACCCATTTTCCACCCTGCTGCAGGCCTATGCCACCCTATTGTCTGTGTCCATAGGTAATGCATATATGCATATAAGATTTTTGTTTAATCTCTTCCCACCTCCCCTATCCCCCTTCCCTCTGAGAATTGTCAGTCTGTTCCATTTCCATGCCTCTGATTCTATTTTATTCACCAGTTTATTCTGTTCATTAGATTTCTTATTCATTTATTTTGATTTTTAGATTCAATTGTTGATAGTTATGTATTTATTGCCTTTTTATTGTTCATATTTTTTTTATTATCTTTTTCTTTTTCTTCTTCTTCTTAAAGAATACCCTTCAATATTTTATGTAATATTGGTTTGGTGGTGATAAACTCCTTTAGCTTTTTCTTGTCTGTGAAGCTATTTATCTGATCTTCAGTTCTAAATGATAGCTTTGCTGGGTAGAGTAATCTTGGTTGTAGGTTCTTGCTATTCATCACTTTGAATATTTCTTGCCACTCCTGTCTGGCCTGCATAGTTTCTGTTGAGAAATCAGCTGACAGTCGTATGGGTGCTCCCTTGTAGGCAACTAACTGCTTTTCTCTTGCTGCTTTTAATATTCTCTCTTTGTCTTAAGCCCTTGGCATTTTAATTATGATGTGTCTCAGTGTGGTCCTCTTTGGGTTCCTCTTGTTTGGGATTCTCGGTGCTTCCTGGGCTTGCAAGTTTATTTCTTTCACCAGGTAGGGCAAGTTTTCTGTCATTATTTCTTCAAGTAGGTTTTCAATACCTTGCTCTCTCTCTTCTCCTTCTGGCACCCCCATAATGCAGATGTTGGTACACTTGAAGTTGTCCCACAGGCTCCTTACACTATCTTCGTATTTTTGTATTATTTTTCTTTTTGCTCTTCTGATAGGGTGTTTTTTGCTTCCACATATTTCAAATAATTGATTTGATTCTTGGAATCCTCTACTCTACAGTTGAATCCCTGTACATTGTTCTTTATTCCAGTCAGTGTATGCTTAATTTCTGACTGGTCCTTTTCCATTTTTTTGGCATTCTCACTAAGATCCTTGAAAGTCTCACTAAGATCCTTGAAGCTCTCATGAAGATTCTTGAGTAACCTTATAACCGTGGTTTTGAACGCTGTATCCAATAGTTTGCTTTCCTCCATTTCTTTCATTTGTGACATGGTTCTTTGTCTCTGCATTTTGGCTGCTTCCCTGTGTTTGTTTCTATGTATTGGGTGGAGCTGCTAAGTCTCCTTGAGTTGCCTTGTGTAGTAGGTGTTCTATAGGGCTCAGTGGCTCAGCCTCCCCAGTCACCTGAGCTGGGTACTCTAGGTGCACCCCTGTGTGGGCTGTGTGCACAGGCTTGTAGTTGAGACTTGATTGCTGTTGGTGTCACTGGGAGGAATTGACCTCCAGGCCAATTGGCTGTGAGGATCAGCTGTGACTACAGTGGGAGAGCTGCTGTGCTGGAGACACCCTTATGGGGCAGGACTTGTTCAGTGGGGCTTTGGTGCTCACTGAGTCTGCCCCCTGAGTGTGTCGCTTATGGATGTGAGGAGTTGTAATCTGGTATGGTCTGATGCTGACCACTGGGTGCTCTGGCTCTTGGGTCTCCAGGCAGGTGCAAAGTCAGCCACTGCCTGAAGACCCCTGGCAAGAGCTCCTGAGAGAACTGCAGATTCCTCCTCTTTGTATTGGGTGTAGAAGTGCCCAGGTGAGGCCCAGCTGTGAAGCAAGGCAAGGCTGGTGCTAGTGCCAGGTCAGGGGCCTTTTATTGATAGATTTGAGGCTCCCTGACCCAGATGCAGTTTGTTTGAGTAAGGACAGACCATTCATATGCAAAAGCCGCTGTTGGGTGGGGCTTTAATTGGATGGGGCAGGGTCTCAGGGAATCACCAGGGAGGAGCAAACATAAATGGCTGCCAGTCAGCCCTGCCACCTGGAGGTCCCAGCATAGGAACAATGACCCCTGCGATTGCCTCTGTCTGGGAGAAAGCCATCCCCCAGTTCCTGCCCTGATGCCAGACAGTCCAGTTCCTCCTCTTATGTGCTTGGGTCCCCCAGAGCCTTGCCTTAGTGCTGGAGCTCAGAGGGATCGAGTTGGAGCAAGTTCAGTTTGTGCGCTGGCCCTTTAAGAGGACTAGTTGGATCTCCAGCAGCCTTGGTGTCACTGAGCCCCCTTGGTGTCACTTGCTTTTACAGCCCATAGTGATGGGGACTGCCTTTCCCAGCTCTGGGAGCCTGGGCTAGGGTCTGGTGTGGGGCTGGGACCCTTCCTCTTTGTGGAGGCCTCTGCAGAGACTGTTTCCCACCCAAATAAAAAAGCGGCACACGTGGGCATCGGTCCAGCCTGTTCTGTGCCTCCGCCCCTCCTATCAGTCTCAGTGTGCTTTCTTCTTTACTCCTCTAGTTGTAGGACTCCCATTCAGCCAGCTTTCAGGCAGTTCTGGATGATGGTTGTCTTGTTTTTAGTGGTAATTTTGGTGGGTTGTGGGAGGTGACAAGTATAGGCATTTCCCTATGCTGCCATCTTGGTTCCCCTGACTGTTCTTTTTCAATAGTGTTATTATTTCTTAAATCTCTGGCCTCTCCACATAAACGTTAGAACAAGTTTTGTTGATATCCACAAAATAACCTGCTGGGATTTTTATTGGGATTGCATTGAATTTATAGGTCAAGTAGGAAGAACTGACATCTTGCCAATACTGAGTCTTCCTATACATGAACATGGAACATCTCTCCATTTATTTAGTTGATCTTTGATTTATTTCACCAGTGTTTTGTAGTTTTCCTCATATAGATGTTATACATATTTTGTTAGAGCTATACCTAAGTATTTCATTTTTGGGGTGTTAATGCAAAAGGTATTATGTTTCTAATTTTTTTTAAAATATATATTTTATTGATTTTTTACAGAGAGGAAGAGAGAGGGATAGAGAGTTAGAAACATCGATGAGAGAGAAACATCGATCAGCTGCCTCTTGCACACCCCCTACTGGGGATGTGCCCGCAACCAAGGTACATGCCCTTGACCGGAATCGAAGCTGGGACCCTTGAGTCCGCAGGCTGACGCTCTATCCACTGAGCCAAACCAGTTTCGGCTTATGTTTCTAATTTTAAGTTCCACTTGTTCATGTGGGTGTATAGGAAAGCAATTGACTTTTATATATTAACTTTGTATCCTGAAACCTTGCTATAATTGTTTATTAATTCCAGGAGTTTTTTGGTTGTTCATTCTTTTGGATTTTCTACATAGACAAGGATTTATTTTTTAATGGTTTTCATACAACTACTCCACCCCCATTTTATTATGAATATTTTTAATTATACAACAAAATTGAAAAAGTTGTACAGCGAAGACTCATATATTCACCACCTAGATTCAACTGTTTATATCTAGTTATATTGGTTTTAGCACATATTGATCAATATATCCATCTCTCTATCCATCAAGACTGTATTTTTTCTCACAACTTTTTATTATGAAAATTAAAAAAAATAGTTAAAAGAAAAATACATGAAAATCCATAACCACTCTTACATTCAATAGTTGTTAACATTGTGCCATATTGACTTTATCTATATGTATGTGTATTTGTGTATCTTGTTCAGGTTTAGTTACAGACATAGTGGCACATCATACACTTTATAGTTTACATAACCTTATAGTTTAGTTTACATCTAGAAATAAAAAGCTTTCTAATTGGAGACTTTTGAGCAGAGTAATGACCTGACTTAACTTACCTTCCAACAGCACCCCTCTGGCTACTGTGAGAGAAGATTCAATGACGGGCATATGATAGGGGAACCCATCATTTAATAACTTGGTTTATTGTGCTTGCTGACAGCGGGGGAGGTGCGGCTGGAAAAGTAATCAGGCTGACGAGAAGGACCTGTTTCTCTCTCATCGATGTTTCTAACTCTCTATCCCTCTCCCTTCCTCTCTGTGAAAAAAAAAAAAATCAATAAAATATATTTTAAAAAATCATTCATTTGGTGGGTTTCACTTTTTCTAACACAATTAAAATACCTAACTATTAAAATAAAAAGAAATAATGTATAACATCTGAAAATTATCACATGTACTGCCAGGATTGCAGACACCGTACTTTGGGAAAGACCACTGTAGGTAAAGGAAGCCATTGAAGATTTTTAAGCCCTGGAAAGACATCATCTGAATTTTGTTTGAGAACATTCTAGCAATGGTAGAAAACAAGGATTGGAGAGGGGCAAAAATGAAAGCTTTGTTACTCACCACCTATTATGTAACCAGTGCTCAGAATATGGAGAGAAACGGAATAGGTTGCTGCCAGCAAGGAGCCTACAGTCCAGTAAGGGAGACAGACATGAGGACATGATTCCAGCAGAGTGGAGGTACTAGTGTTGGGAGTGCCTAATGGTGGTCCAAAGGCAGGCATGGTCAACAGTGCTTGGAAGCCAGGTTTAGGAAGGCTCGACCGAGGAAAAGATGCCTCAGCCAGGTTTCGGTGGGCGTGTGGATACTGTGAATGCAGATGGGAGGCAGCCAATGGAGAGGAAGTACATGCAAGCAAGGACATGTGAAATGATGGGCATCCATCAATAAATATTGACTGAGCACTTACTGCTGCCAGGTCCTGTGCTGAGCCCAGAGAAAAAGGGACTAACATGCAGTCCTCACTCTGAATAAGCTCACTGTTCATTACAGTGACGACCATGCTGCTCGGTGGCAGTGTTACTGACAGAAGTGGGTGTGGGGTGCCGTGGGAGTGCACCTGCTGAGCATACCATTCCGACCGGGTGGCAGAGGTGATCTTTCAGATGCATTGTGAAAACGTGTCCAGCACCGGTGCGAGCACAGGACACATGGGATCAGGTGACACACTTGCAGGAACTGCAGATGAGTCAGTGGAGGCATGTGGGTTTGATCTGGAAAGGAATGCGATATTATTACCCAACTGAGGACTGATAATTTACAGTCGCCTTTGAAAAGAGCACCTTGCAGAGTGGAGAATGGTTTGAAGGGAAGCTACATGAATTGCAGAGAAAGAACAGTTTTGATGGCTGAGTTGATTTTATAGGAACTAGAGCAGTTTAAATGGGAGGCAGGGAGGAGACTGACAGGAGAGAGATTAAGGCCCACACACCAAAGGGTCATGGGTTTGATTCCGGGCCCCAGTTGGGGCACATGCAGGAGGCAGCCAATTATTGTGTCTCTCTCACATTGATGTTTCTCTCTCTCACTCTCGCTCTCTCTACCTCTGTCTCTCTCTCTACCCCCTCCCTCCCTTCCATTCAGTGGAAAAAAATCCTCAGGTGAGGATTAACAAAACAAAGCAAAGTAAAAAAAAGAAATGGCCCTAACCGGTTTGGCTCAGTGGATAGAGCGTTGGCCTTCGGACTTAAAGGTCCTGGGTTCGATTCCAGTTAAAGGCATGTACTTTGGTTGCATGCACATCCCCAGTAGGAGGTATGCAGGAGGCAGCTGATTGATGTTTCTCTCTCATTGATGTTTCTAACTCTCTATCCCTCTCCCTTCCTCTCTGTAAAAAATCAATAATATATATTAAAAAAAAAAAAAAGAAAGAAATGAGGTGAGTGTGTGAAGGAAGTGACTATGGATTGTTTGAACAGCATTTCTCCTGTAGAATTGGAAGGGACTCTTTCTACATCGACTACGTGAGTGTTTTCCACATGCTTTGGGGAAGGTGCTTGAAATCCAAGTCACATGAAAGGCCCCTGGCCGTGCGGTAGAAGCAAAGCATGGTGCCTGGAAGAGGAGAGGAACACTGGGGTGGAAAGGACTCTACGCGCACTTGCTGATTGATGTGTGGGCCATGCAGGAAGCAGGGGGCATTTAACTTGTGCTTCTGAGAATTTTCTTTGAGAACAGAGGCCCTGAAGGAGTGGCTCTCAGCCTGGCGCACATTAGAATTACTTGGAGCTTGCGAAAGTCCTGATGCTCTGACTATACCCTAGACCAGCTAGATCGGAGCCTCTGGGGTGAGATCCGGTGTCAGTATCTCCTAAAGCTCCCAGCTTATTCCATTGTGCAGCCAGTGTAGCCAACCTCGAGATTTACTTCCTTGGGAACAAAGACTCTAGAGACCAATTCTTGTAGACTTGGCACAGATGCGGGGACAGCCAGACACGTTGGCAATCGAGTCTCGTGACACTGTAGCATTTTTAGAGGCACAAATTTAATCAGGGCGTCTGAGTATCATTTCTCTTTGCTAATTTGATGTTTGCTTGCCATTTGATTAGGTAACGCTAATCTTAAGTGTCCGACTGAAGTCCAGAGGCCAGGTGTACACGCAGCAGGGTTTGGTCAGATGATTAGAGCGTGCTCTGAGGTTCGCCAGCATGACGAATTTAGCACACGTCTGTCTGAGGTGGATTTCATACCTGCCAACAGGCAGGACTGTAGAGTTCAGGGGCATTATTCTTCCTTCTGCCATTTTGGAAAGATGGTTAGTGATTCCTTGACACAGTTGAGATATGTTGGTCCTACAGGGTGGATTATTTTACTAAGTTTAATATTTACTCATTGACCCAAGGATACACTACTCAGCAGCCTGTAAATGTAATGGTTAAATTAAGTTTATTGTTAATGGAGGTTCACAACTGGGGTGCTTGGTCAAGAAAATCAGTGTGTACAGTCTTCTAAGTATAGGGGGTAAGGCCCTTAACGTGGTAATATTAGAAATTGGTCAGCTTAATTGTTTTTCACAGGTAGCTCCTATTTAAAAATTGCAACAAAGTCTATACTTTTCACAAAAAAAGTAAACAACAATGGAATTCTCGTACACTATAGAAAAGGAGTATACTCCTTCTCTTTGGCCAGCTGAGCATGCTGATGCTTTTTGGTCAGCACTCCTTTGTGGAGCACCTGCTAGGTCCTGGCGCGCACTGGGGATGGAGATGGAGTTGCATGACATGCTGCCCTGGATGCTGACCTGGCATTTGTGGGTGGGAAGCCCTGTGCAGTGAGCCAAGTCCAGGGTGAGACACACGGAGTGGCCAGATTATGATGATCTCTGAACGCAAATAATCTGGCCACTCAGTGTATGTGTGTGTGTGTGTGTGTGTGTGTGTGTGTGTGTGTGTGTGTATATATGTATATATACATATACATATACATATATATATATATATATACATATACATATACATATATATATATATATATATATATATATATATATATATATATATATATATATATATATATATATATATATTAGAGGTCCGGTGCATGAATTTGTGCATGGGTGGGGTCCGGCCAGCCTGGCCAGGGGGAGGGGACATGGGCAGTTGGCAGGCCTGCCTGCTGGTCGAACTCCTGGTCAAGGGGACAATTTGCATATTAGCCTTTTGTTATATAGGATATACACTGAGTGGCCAGATTATTATGCGTTCAGAGATCATAATAATCTGGCCACTCAGTGTAAGCACACAGAGCAGGAGGACCACAGCTGGCCACCGAGCTGCTCATCAGGGATGAGGCACTGCACTGACCCCGTGTGGTGGTGCCGCCTCACAGTCCTGCCCGCATTCCTGCTGTCCACAGGATGCTTTGGGATAGAGTGGGATGCGGGGGGAATGGGTGAAATGAATGAAGGTGGTCAAAAGGAATAAATTTCATTGCAAGATAAATCCTTTTTTATTACAGACTAGAGGCCCGGTGCACAGATTCGTGCACCAGTGTGGTCCTTTGGCCTGGCCTGCAGGGATCAGTGGACCTCCACGCCGCCGCAGCCCGGCCTTACCCACCAGCTCGTCGGGCTCTAGCCCGCTGTCCACGTCGATCCACACAGCACAAAGTAGTGCCTGAATGGCAGGTGGCCAGGGAGGAGCCCTGTGCTGCACTGCTCCCGCTCGTCCTGGCCCCGCTGCACCTGCCACCACCGCTTGGTAGGCTCACTGCCGCTCTGTTGCAGTCTCCGCGTGCCTGCCCTAGGGCGACTGGCGTGCCCCTGACTGCACAGCCGCCACTTGTCATCACAGCCTCACTCTTTGCGTGGCACCAGAGAAGTGGTCGTGGGCTCGCACCCAGCCAGTCCCGATGCTGGAACTGGGAGCCGTGAGCAGGCGCCCATTGGTCAGCTGAATGGCGCTCCCGCTGTGGGAGCGCACTGACCACCAGGGGGTAGCTCCTGCGTTGAGTGTCTGACCCCTGGTGGTCAGTGTGCATCATAGCTACTGGTGGACCGGTCGCTTAGGCTTTTATATATACTAGAGGCCTGGTGCATGAGTTCATGTGTGGGTGGGGTGCCTCAGCATGGCCTGTGGGGATTGGGCCAAAACCAGCAGACCAATGCCGCCTGCCACTTCTGCCTGCTGCTCCTGCTCATCCTGGCCCTGCTGCGCCTGCCATGGGCTCACGTCCAGTCAGTCCTGATCAGGAGAGGTTCATGCCACAGCAGCACTCACCAGCCATGAGCCCTGCATCTGGCGCCTGTCCCATGGAGGGTGTGGGGGCTCCGGGATGCAATCGGCCCTCTGGTCAGGCAATAGGATGTCCTTGCTAGCCTGGGATCTGGGATCCATCCCGCTGACATTCACACTGGTTGTTGGGAGCCACCTGGTGGCCGCTTTTATATCGTCTATTTCTTGTGGAGCATCTAGGGAGGGGAATTGGCTGTGGTGCCGGAGGCTGACTTCCAGGCGGCAGGTGGCACTGTCAGGATTGTGCAGGCGGTGCTGGTCTGTTGGTGCCTGTCCCATTCTCCGGAGATTGGACCTGCAGGAGGACTACTGAGGGAGTGAGTGGCTGCCACTGGGCTGGTGGGCTGCTGGGACAGGTTGGTCAGCTGAGTGGCACTCCCACTGTTGGAGCACACTGACCACCAGGGGGCAGCTCCTGTGTTGAACGTCTGCCCCCCGGTGGTCAGTGCATGTCATAGTGACCGGTTGATCAGTCATTTGGTCGTCTGGTCACTTAGGCTTTTATATATATATAGATAGATTTAATGGGGATGTAATGTAGAGCACAGTGACTTAGTTAACAATACTATATTGTGTATAGGAAAGATGCTAAGAGATAGATATTAAAAGTTCTCAAAACAAGAAGAAAATTGTAAGTATGTAGTGGTGATGGATGTTAACTAAATTTATTGTGGTATATCAAGTCATTATGTTGTATATCTAAAGCTAATTAAATGTTACATGTACAATAAATAAAAAATGAAAAGAATTTCACACTTGGAATAGAGTCAACAGGTTACTCTGGCCAATCATACTTTAAATATATGTTCTAACTAATCTCCTTAATTCGCCAATGTTTACAGAATTAATACATAACTTTAAAAAATAACAACATTTTTATAAGGAAAATAGTATTTATCAGAAATCCTGAGCCTGACAAAACAGATTCCTTATAACCTATTATGCTGTATCATTCAGAAATTCTTTAGTTTTTTACCTAAATCTATTGCTTTAAAATATGGTTAGGAGATCTATGAAGTTTAAGTCACTGACGACAATTAATGTAACTAGTACACAGGTGTCCATAAAATCTAACAAATAGATCTTTTTTGGTAATCCTCTCTTACAAACATATAACTAGTTACTTCATAGAGTTCTTTGTATCTGTGAGTCTTATCTGCAGGAGACAAATTTAGAAATAATCAGGAACTTGAAATCACTCATTTGAGATTTTGTTTAAAATTACACATGCTTCTGATATAACAGGTAAAATAGAAATGTGATTCTTAACATCTTAACATTCTTAACAAAACAGTCCTAATCTTGCCAGCTGTTGTCATTATAGATTTTATAGTTGCCTTTCTAACTCCTCCTTAGCACAGTTTGAGAATACATGTTGATTGCTGTTTACTACTAAAAAAAATAAAAGGTTTACTGAAATCAGTTTATAAGACCTAGAAAAGCCCTAATATGTACCATTTTCCTCAAAATGGATGTGAGAAATGTAAATTTTATAACAGCACCATTTATTCTGGTTCAGTTCTGGTGGGTTGTCTTGTTAATTTAATATTGTGATTAATGAAAACATTTTCTTAAAAAAATTAAATAAAAATGGTTCTGACAAGCAAAAGCTGGAAGAATTAATTACCAGCAGACCTGTGTTATATGAGGTGTGCAGGGAAGTTACTGATAGGAACTTGTATCTATCCCAGAGAAATGAAGATCTCTGGAAATGGTTAAAATGAAGGTAAATGTCAAAGACTTATTTTAAAAAATTTAAAAATTACTTAAAACGATAATTGAGGATCATTTATACATTTCTGGTGGGAATGTAAACTGGTACCACCACTCTGGAATAAAATTTGGCAGTTTCCTATATGCAATTAAATTTTCAACTACCATGCAGCCTAAGAATTACTCTTTTGGGTATTTATCCCAGGGAAATGAAAACTACATTTACACAATAACCTGCACGTGAATATCCTTAGCACCTTTATTCATAATAGCAGAAACTAGAACAGCTCACATGTCCATCAACAGGTAAATGGTGAAACATATAAACCATATGTTATATCAACAAGAAAAGTTAACCATTGATACACACAACAACTTGGTTGACTCTTTAGGGAATTATGCTGAATATGATTCCATTTATATAACATTTTTGAAATGAAATTTTTTGAAATGAAACCAGATTAATGGTTGCCAGGGGTTAGAGATGAGGGTGTGTGTGAGCGGGGAGAGGGAATAGAAGAGTGTGGTTTATAAAAGGCAACACAAGCAATCCTCCTGGTAATGGAATTGCTCTGTATCTTGACTGGTGACAAAATTGTATCACACTGACCCCCTCACTGCCTCCCCACTTACATAGTACAAGTAAAATTGGACAGCTGAATGAGATCAGTGTCAATATCCATCCAACAACAGCAGAACACACATTCTTTCCCAGTCCTCACGGAACATTCACCAAGATAAACCATCTTCTGGGCAATAAAAGAAACAACACATGTAAAGGAATAGAAGCCAGATAAAGTATGTCTTTCAATCACAAAGCTATTAAATTAGAAACCAATAACACACACACCTGGAAAATTTTCCAAATGTCTGAAAGTTAAACACACATTTTAGCCCCGGCCTGGTGGTTCAGCTGGTTGGAGCATCATCCTGTACACCAAAAACGGTTGTGGGTTTGATTCTTGGTCAGGGCACATAACTAGGTTTTGGGTTCGATCCCCAGTAGGGTCGTGTATGGGAGGCAACTGATTGATGTTTCTCTCTCTCTAAAAATGAATAAAAACCTATGCTCAGGTGAAGATTAAAAAAGCACACAGTTTTATATAACACATGGGTGTAAGAGGAAGTCACAAGGGAAATTAGAAAATATTTTGAACTGAACAAAAATGAAAACAACATGAAAATTTGTGGAATGCAGCAAAGGCAGTGCATAGAAGGAAACCTATGGTATTAAATGCTTATATTAGAAGGGTATCAAATCTATAATCTATGCTTCTACCTTAAGAAACTAGAAAAAGAAGAACAAATCACACCCAAATGAGCAGGAGGAAATGATAAAGATCAGAAACCAATAAAACCACAAACAGATGGGCCATCAGCAAAAAGATAAGTGGTGCGCTAGCCGGTTTGGCTCAGTGGTAGAGGTTGGCCTGTGGACTGAAGAGTCCTGGGTTCTATTCCTGTCAAGGGCACGTACCTCTTTCACTCTCTCTAAAAATCAATGGAAAAATATCCTCGGTAAGGATTAAAAAAAAAAAAAAAAAAAAAGACAACAAGCAGCACCAAACGCTGTGGAGGGTGTGGAGAAAGCGCACTGTTGGTGGGAATGTAACTGGTGCAGCCACGAAGGAGAACAGCACCAGGTTCCTCAAAAAACTGAAACTAGAACTTTGACCCAGCACCCCCCTTCTGGGTGTACATCCGAAAGGAACAAATCACTGCCTCAAAGAGACGTCTGCTCTCCACGTTCACAGCAGCATTAGTCACAACAACCAAGACCTGGGAACAACCTGAATGCCCATCGGTGGGTGAATGCAATGGAACGTTATTCAGTCACAAAAATCCTGCCATTTGCAGCAATAGGGATGGAACTTTAAGGCGTTATTTTACATGAAGTAAGTCAGATCGAGACAAATACCATATTGTCTCACTTAAGCATGCAATCCAAACAAATAAACAAAAACAAAAACCAAACTCAGAAAAAGAGATCAGATTTGTGATCACCAGAGGCAAGGGTAGTGGGGTGGGGAATTGGGTGAAGTGGTCAAAAGGGACAAACACCCAGTTAAGTAAGTACTGGGGATGTGATGTGCAGCATGATGACTAGCTAACACTGCTCTGTGGTATATTTCAAAGGTTGTTAAGAGAGTAGATTCTAAGAGTTCACATCATAAGGGAAAAATATTCTTTTTTATGTCCATGTGAGATGTATATTAAAGAAAATTACTGTGGTAATCATTTCACAAAATAATGTCATTATGCTACGTTCCTTAAACGTACACAGTGCAGTATGTCAATCATATCTTAATTCAGTAAAGCTGGAAGAAATATCCGCACTTCCATGTTCATTGCAGCATTATTCACAATAGCCTGGTCTGGAAACAAATTCAGTGTCTGTTGATGGGTGATTGGATAAAGAAAGAAATATATATGAGTATTATTTAGCCATAAAAAGAAGGAAATCCTGTCATTTACAACAACATGGATGAACCTAGAAGACAATGGAAGTACACCAGACACAGAAAGACAAATGCTGTGTGATCTCACTTACAAGTGGAATTTAAAACCCTTGAATCATAGAACCAGGGAATGGGTCAGTGGTTGCTAGAGGATGGGGGGTGGGAGGAATAAGGGGATGTTGGTCAAAGGTACAAACTTTCAGTTATAAGAGGGATAAGTTAGTTCGGGGGCTCTAATGTACAACATGGTGACTATAGTTACAATGATAAATAGCATATCCGGATATCATCCATAAGATTATAATGGAGCTGAAAAATTTCTGTTGTCTAGTGATGTCGGAGCCACGGTAAAGTCACGTGTTTGTGGTGACGTTAGTGTAAACAAACCTGCACTGCCAACCGTATAAAAAAGTACAGCTCATGTCTTTTCTGATTGGTGTTTCCTGTTTCTTAGGATATATTCCTAGAAGTGGGTCACTGGGTCAAATGGGAGTTCCATTTTCAGTTTTTTGAGGAAACTCCATACTGTTCTCCACAGTGGCTGCACCAGTCTGCATTCCCACCAGCAGTGCACGAGGGTTCCTTTTTCTCTGCATCCTCCCAGCACTTGTCGTTTGTTGATTTGTTGATGATAGCCATTCTGACAGGTGTGAGATGGTACCTCATTGCAATTTTGATTTGCATCTCTCGGATAATTAGTGACTTTGAGCATGTTTTCATGTGTCTCTTGGCCTTCTCTATGTTCTCTTTCGAAAGTGTCTATTTAGGTCCTTTGCCCATTTTTTGATTGGATTGTTTATCTTCCTTTTGTTAAGTTGTATGAGTTCCCTGTAAATGTTGGAGATTAAACCTATTATCGTTGACATCATTGGCAAATATGTTCTCCCATGCAGTGGGCTTTCTTGTTGTTTTGGTGATGGGTTCTTTTGCTGTGCAGAAGCTTTTTATTTTGATGTAGGATACATGCACCCCTATGTTCATAGCAGCACAATTTACAATAGCTAAGATTTGGAAACAGCCTAAGTGCCCATCAGCAGATGAGTGGATTAGAAAACTGTGGTACATCTACACAATGGAATACTATGCTGCTGTAAAAAGGAAGGAATTCTTACCATTTGTAACAGCATGACCTGGAGAACATTATGCTAAGCAAAATAAGCCCATCAAGAAAGAGAAGTATCACATGATCTCACTCATTTGTGGAATCTAATGAACGACATAAACTGATAAACAAAAACAGATGTCAGACCGTCATTGGTCAGACCGTCAACCTCAGAGGGAAGGTAGGGGAGGGTGGGGGGAAGGAGGATAGGTCAACCAAAGGACGTGTATGCATGCATATAAGCCTAACCAATGGACACAGACACCAGGGGGGTGAGGGCATGAGCAGGAGTGGGGTGGGGGGGCATTGGGGGGATAAGGACACATATGTAATACCCTAATCAATAAAGAATAAAACAAAACAAAACAAAACAAAAAAACCCCACTCCCTACTAACCTTAAAAAAAAAAAAAAGTACAGCACACACAATGCCATGTGGTCTGTGGTACTTAATGATCAAAAACAACTGTTACTGGGTTATGTGTTTACCATAGTAAGCTTTTTATGATTAGTTTAGAGTGTGCTCTTTCTAATTATTAAAAACTCTGCTGAAACAGTGTTCTGTGTTACATCTGTAGCAGCTTCATCCAGCTCGAGTTCTCGATGGCATCATTTTGCCCTGTGCTGGGGTTAATGTGCTGTTTTGTGCGGAACATGCTGACAGGCTTGTAGCCCAAGCAATAGGCTGTGCCATAGGCCCGGTGTCGTGGGCTGTACCATCTGGGTGTGTGTCAGTGCACTGTGTGATGTTCGCACAACAAAGAAATCACCTGGTGAGTCTCTCAGAACATTCCCGGTCCTTAGGTGCTGCATGGCTGTATTTATGCTTGAGATTACTAAGAGAGAGAGAGAGTAGATCGTAAGCATTCTCACCAACAAAGAGAATTGTGAGATGATGGATGTGTTAATTAACTTGATTATAATTATTTCACAATGTATACTGTATGTATATTAAACAATTGCATTGTACACCTTTAAATAACCGTGTTGTACAACCTAAATATGTGTATATTATTTGCCAGTCATACTTTAATAAACCTGACATTTTAAAAAACACTTTTGATCGTTGAAAGACATCGTTAAGAAGCTAAAAAGAGCCCTAACTGGTTTGGCTCAGTGGATAGAGCGTCGGCCTGTGGACTGAAGGGTCCCGGGGTTCGATTCTGGTCAAGGGCATGTACCTTGGTTGCGGGCACATCCCCAGTAGGGGGTGTGCAGGAGGCAGCTGATCGATGTTTCTCTCTCATCGATGTTTCTCTCTCATCGATGTTTCTAACTCTCTATCCCTCTCCCTTCCTCTCTGTAAAAATCAATAAAATATATATATTTTATTTATTTTGTATATATATTTATAAAAAATCAATAAAATATATATATATTATTTATTTTGTATATATATTTAAAAATATATTTTTTCAAATATATTTTATTGATTTTTTACAAAATAAATAAAAAAATATATATATTTTATTGATTTTTACAGAGAGGAAGGGAGAGGGATAGAGAGTTAGAAACATTGATGAGAGAGAAACATCAATCAGCTGCCTCCTGCACACCCCCTACTGGGGATGTGCCCGCAACCAAGGTACATGCCCTTGACCAGAATCGAACCCCGGGACCCTTCAGTCCACAGGCCGACGCTCTCTCCACTGAGCCAAACCGGTTTCGGCTCAATAAAATATATTTTTAAAAAAGAAGTTGAAAAGATAAGCCACAGAGTGGGAGAGCACATGCCAGGGTTGCAGGCTCGATGCCCAGTAGGAGGCAGCCGATCAATGATTCTCTCTCATCATTGATGTTTCTATCTTCACTCCCTCTCTCTTCCTCTCTGAAGTCAATAAAAATATATTTAAAAAATAACTCACAACCAATTAAAAGATACAACCCAACAAAAAGGGCAAATATTTGCACAGATATTCCACCAAAGAAGATAAACAGATAGAAAATAAGTACATGCAAAGGTATTTTACATTATTGGCCAGTAGGAAAATGCAAATTAAAACCACAATGAGATATCACTAAATAACTATTAGAATGGCTAAAATAAAAACTGACAATACCATATGCTGGCAAGGTTGGCAAGCACCCAGAACGTATAAAATCCTGGACAGAATTAAAACGGCACAGCTGCTTTGGAAAGCAGTCTTCGCAGCTTGTTAGAAAATTAAGTTTACACTTAACATATGACCCAGAACCCATTATACCTCTTTGCCCGAGAGAAATGAAAATGATGTTCACACAAAACAGGAATATGATGGCTTAGGCAGCTTTATTCACAACCGTAACAACGAACACTGAAAGCAACGCAAACGTCCTTCAACTGGTTCCCAGGTCAGCACTGTGACACATCTACACCACGGAATAGGACACACCAATGAAAAAGACTGATTTACTGATACAACAGCATGAATTATGCCAAGTGCATAATGCTGTAGTAAGAAGCCAGGCTCAAAACAATACCCACTGTACGGTTCCATTTATGTGGCATTCTGGGAAAGACACAACTATTGGGGTAATAAACACACTGGTGGTTGCCAGGGCCTGAAGGCGGGGCGGGGCGTGGATTACAAAGGGACATGGGATATTATTAGGTAAGAGAAATATTCTATATTTTGATTGTGGTGTTGGTTACACAGTTGTACGCATTTGCTAAAAGTCATAAATTGTACATTACTGAGGGTAAACTAACTGACTTAAAAAAATGTACAGATCATAGAAATTGTTTCCATTTTATTTTTGGAAGGTTGTCCTGAGATAATTACACAAAACCCATTTGACTTGCTATTTAGAAATGCCATTTTCTTCTTTTAGGTTAACTCAACATTTTAAAAATAATGACCTCATTCAAGAAATAATTTCATGACTTGTGAATATTTTTTAAAAAAATACATTTTATTGATTTTTACAGAAAGGAAGGGAGAGGGATAGAGAGTTAGAAACATTGATGAGAGAGAAACATTGATCAGCTGCCTCCTGCACACCTCCTACTGGGGATGTGCCCGCAACCAAGGTACATGCCCTTGACCGGAATCGAACCTGGGACCCTTGAGTCCGCAGGCCGATGCTCTATCCACTGGGCCACACCGGTCAGGGCTGATTTGTGAATATTTTAAATTAAAGTGCATTCTGCTTCTGCTAAGAGCCTCTTCTCTGTCTTCTCCGGCGGGGGGCCAGGTTGAAACGCCCTTTTTACAGCCAGCTCTGGGTCAGCGCGCCAGGGGCGCCCAGCAAGCCTGGTAACCAGCACCACCGGCCTCCGATGCTGTGATCGCCACTGGACACTAGGGGGCAGCAGGGCGCCATGTGAAGAATGTGGGCTCTGCAATCCGACTGCGCGCTCTCCAACGCTGCCTCAACTCACTTGCTGCGCAATGAAAGCTTTCTGTGCCTGCAGTGTTCTGTAAATTAGATAGGTGATAGATAGATAGATAGATAGATAGATAGATAGATAGATAGATAGATAGACAGATAGATATAGATAGATGATAGATGATAGATAGATGATAGATAGATAGAGATAGAGAGAGATAGAGAGATAGAGATAGAGAGATAGACAGATAGATAGATGATAGATGATAGATAGAGAGATAGAGAGATAGAGAGAGATAGAGAGATAGATAGAGAGAGATAGAGAGATAGATAGAGAGATAGAGAGATAGATAGAGAGATAGATAGATAGAGAGATAGATAGATAGATAGATAGATAGATGATAGATATAGATAGATAGATGGATGATAGATAGATAGATGATAGATAGATAGATAGATAGATAGATAGAGAGATAGATAGATGATAGATAGAGAGAGAGAGATAGATGGATGATAGATATAGATAGATAGATGATTGATAGATAGATGATAGATAGAGAGATAGATAGATGGATGATAGATATAGATAGATAGATAGATAGATAGATAGATAGATGATAGATGGTAGATAGAGAGAGATGATAGGTGATAGAGAGATGATAGATAGATGATAGATGATAGAGAGAGATGATAGATGATAAGAGATGATAGATGATAGATGATAGATAGATAGATAAATAGATAAATAGATAGACCGACAGATAGATGATAGATAGATGATAGAGAGATGATAGATGATAGAGAGATGATAGATAGATAAATAGATAAATAGATAGACAGATAGATGATAGATAGATAGATGACAGATAGAGAGATGACAGATACAGAGATGATGGATACAGAGATGATGGATACAGAGATGATGGATACAGAGATGATGGATACAGAGATGATGGATAGATGGAGTGGTAACAATAGGATCAGCCTCAGTACTGCAATAAGGATTTTTTTTAAAAAAAATATATTTTATTGATTTTTTACAGAGAGGAAGGGAGAGGGATAGAGAGTCAGAAACATCGATGAGAGAGAAACATCGATCAGCTGCCTCCTGCACACCTCCCACTGGGGATGTGCCCGCAACCAAGGTACATGCCCTTGACCGGAATTGAACCTGGGACCCTTCAGTCCGCAGGCCGACGCTCTATCCACTGAGCCAAACCGGTTTCGGCAGACTGCAATAAGGATTTAAAAGATGGCATATCCCAAGGGGGTCTAATATGGCCATTTGTTGTTAGTGGTGCGTGTGTGGTACCCTTGCAGTGGTGTTGAAAGAAGCTCTTTCTCACTAGCAGTTTGGTTCAGTGGATAGAGTGTCAGCCTGGGGAATGAAGGGTCCCGAGTTTGATTCTGGCCAAGGGCACATGCCCCAGTTGCAGGCTCGATCCCCAGCAGGGGTTGTGCAGGAGACAGCCAATCAATGATTTTCTCTCATCACTGCTGTTTCTCTCTCTCTCTCTCTCATTCTCCCTTCCTCTCTGAAATCAATTAAAAAAAAAATCTATTGCCCTGACTGGTTTGGCTCAGTGGATAGAGCGTCGGCCTGCGGACTGGGAGGTCCCAGGTTCGATTCCGGTCAAGGGCATGTACCTTGGTTGCGGGCACATCCTCAGTAGAAGGTGTGCAGGAGGCAGCTGGGCGATGTTTCTCTTTCATCAATGTTTCTAACTCTCTGTCCCTCTCCCTTCCTCTCTGTAAAAAATCAATAAAATATATATTTTTAAAAAATCTATCTATCCTACCTAATAAAAGGGTAATATGCAAATAACCATCACTCTGCTACGCCCACGATTGGGCTGGCGGGAGACTGGGGGGCAGGACTCGGGGTGGCCTATCCGGCTGTTGAGAGGCGCTGGGGACTTTTGGCCGGATGCATGAGCGGACACCCAGCTCCCCTGCCATCGAAAGCTGAGTTTGATTGGATTCTTATTACCCAAGTTACTAAGAATATTACCAGTGGCTTCCTGTATGCCACTGGTAATATTCTTAGTAACTTGGGTAATAAGAATCCAAAAAGGTGATCTAGGGCTTTTCCACCACACTTCTGGAGAAAAAAACGAAGGTCCGCTGCTGGAGGGCTAAGAAATGTCATATCCTGCCCTAGCCGGTTTCTAACTGCCATTGCAGGGAGCTGGGGGTTTCTTCGGCCTGGTACACCAGTGGACCCCCTGTGATCGATTGCCTGGGCAGGGATCTGGGGGTCTGCTTTCAGCCTGGGCAGGAGCGGACCCCCTGCGATTGATTGTAGGGAGCTGGGGGTCCGCTCCTGCCCAAGAGGCTTTTGGTCTGGGCAGGCCTGGGCAGGGGCTGAGCCGGTGATTAGAGGGAGCTGGAGAGGCCTGCCCAGGCCTAAAGCTTCGGCCAGAGGCTTTAGGCCTGGGCAAGGCCCAGCCCTCCATTGGTGTGAACTATAGAGGAAACACCTTTTCTGACTGCACATTGGCTAAGCTTCCTGTATGCCACTGGTAATATTCTTAGTAACTTGGGTAATAAGAATCCAAAAAGGTGATATAGGGTTTTTCCACCACACTTCTGGAGAAAAAAAGAAGGTCCGCTGCTGGAGGGCTAAGAAATGTCATATCCTGCCCTAGCCGGTTTGGCTCAGTGGATAGAGCCTTGGCCTGCCCACAGCAGGGTCTGGGTTTGATTCTGATCAAAGGCATGTACCTAGGTTGCAGGCTCCTCCCTGGCCGGGGCCCAGATCAGGGCTCATGCAGGAGGCAACCAATCAAAGTGTTTCTCTCTGTCTTTCCCTTTCTCTTCCACATTCTCTAAAAGTCAATGGAAACATATCCTCAGGTGAGGATAAAAAATAAAGAAAGAAATGCATATCCTATGAAAGACACATCTTGAAAATGCCTAAAGAAAGTTGTCATTCTTTCTTGGTGAAGGGACTGGAGTCCGTGTTGATGAAAACACCTTGGTGGCTGCGGTGACTGACAGTGGCTGCAGCAGCGGAGTGATGGGGCTGGTGCCTTCCCCTGATCAGACCGGTTGCCTCCCACAAAGGGAGGCCAGACTGTGGCTTAGGTACGCTCCCTGTGGGGCGGGGGCCTAAGCCATCATTAGGACATCCCCTGAGGGCTCCCAGTATGTGAGAGGGGGCAGGTTGAGCTGAGGGACCGCCGACCCCCAGTGCACAAATTTCGTGCACCGGGCCCCTAGTCTATCCATAAAGAAAGAGGCTCTTTTTCATAGAGAACAAGGCTGTGGCCCGATCTAATACTTCATGGGATAATATATGTCTACTTTTATTTCTAGAGTTCTTTTCCTCTTGGGTGCTCCCCAAGGGAACAGGCCAGCTTCATACTGAAACAGCAGATGGCAGCAAGGGGGAGGGTGGTGAATATGAGGAGTAAGAAATGGGAGGGTTTGGGTTTCAGGTCATAAGGAGCTGACAGTTTGTCCAGGACCCAACTCTCCTAACAAAAGAAATCTCCACTTAGAAACTTTGTTGCAGGCCTGTACTCTTTGTAGTGAATTATTTCCTGGTTTATGGAGTGTTATGGAACTCTGAATTTGTGAGGTTTGTTTTTAAAGAGTGTAGGGAAAACACAGGGAATTATATCACTTCTCTTATGGACTATACTAGAGGCCTGGTGCATGAAATTTGTGCACAGTGAAGGCTGGGCTGAGGGGGGTGTCCCTCAGCCCAGCCTGCACCCTCTCACAATCCGCAACCCCTTGGGGGATGTCTAACTGCCAGTTTAGGCCCAATCCCGCAATCCGGGACCACTGGCTCCTAACCGCTCGCCTGCCTGCCTGATCACCCCTAACTGCCTCTGCCTTGACCCCCACCACTGCTGCGGCTTTGTCTGGAAGGATGTCCAGAATGACATTCAGAAGGTCGTTCAGCTCTCTGGTCTAATTAGCATGTTACACTTTTATTATTATGGATAAATCTAGGTCTATTTTTATTAGCATATGGGAAAATCCACAGACTTCATACTTCTTAAGGAAGGTAAGCGGGCTAAGGAATGAGCCTATGACTCATTGAAGGAGCTTGAAAAGTCTCTGATCTGGGTCTGTGACTTTGTACAGGTCTTTATTAATGACCTTTAAAAAAATTTTTTTTATTGACTTCAGAGAGGAAGGGAGAGGGAGAGAGGGATAGAAACATCAATGATGAGAGAGAATCATGGATCGGCTGCCTCCTGCACACCCCACACTGGGGATCGAGCCTGCAACCCGGGCATGTGCCCTGACTGGGGAATCAAACTGTGACCTCCTGGTTTATAGGTTGACGTTCAACCACTGAGCCACGCCAGCCGGGCTGTTAATGACCATTTTTACAGACAAAAGTGTTGAGGTTATGTGATTTCCCAGGGTCACATGAAAAATAACAGGAATGCCCCTAGAATGTGGGTTTCCTGCCTCCTAATGCAAATGCTCACCCTGTGTTTGATGATCAAGAAGACTCGTGGGTTGGAAGGTCTGCATGGCTGACCTGGGGTGTGAGGACTGAGAGGCTTGGGGAAGGCCCGTGGGCACCTGGGAAAGCCCTGGTTCCTGCCCATGGCTCTCCGCAGGCAGCGAGGCCTGATGCTGCTGGGCGAGGAGGGCTGGCTGGGCGGCAGCGCCATGTGCAGAAATGCATCATTTTGGAGGGCTTGCTGGGTGGAAACTTGCCATGTGGTACGTTGGGGATGGAATCATCTCTCAGGCACATTCGTGTGGATTAAACTCGAAAACCGATGCAACGTCCCCCCCCCCCCCCCAACACTCAAACCTACTAATTTATACTGAGATGCTTATCCCCCATCAGCACATTCCCGCCCCCAGGAGGGTGTGGTGAGCTTGGGATGAGGGACCTGGCCGAGTGGGAAGACGGTAGTGGATGAGGATGACGCAATGGCTGCGCCCATCACCCTCATCCACACGGGGAACTTGCAGAGCAGAGCAGTTCTGTCTCCGGCGGTTCTGTCAGAGCAGTTCTGTCTCCGGTGGTGAAGGAGATTCGCTGGATCAGCTCCCGCCTCTCCGGCCCCAGAGCCGCCCGGAGCCGGGGTCACGGCGTGCGCTCTTCCTGCAGCCAACCGGCAGCCGCGTCTTGGCTCGGGACCTGCCTTTTTAAAGTGACTTTCCATCTCTTTGCTCTAGTCCATTCTATTCATGCTTTTTAAAACGTGTGATTCTCAGACAGCAATTTTTCCTTATTTCCAGCATTTTTTATGGCAATTTTATGATCAACCCATGTACTGCCTATTATGTCATAAAGGCCTGACCTAATTTTTTTTTCTTGAAACATTCTTAAACAGGCATGTGAACATACCCAAGGTGCTCCTGATCCTGGTGTCCACACAGGTTCAAGTTCTACCACGTGTGCTGCGGGTTACCCGGTGCCCGATGAACACGCCTGTGTGGGCCCCGCCGCCGACAGCACAACCACGCAGACCTCCCGGCCCAGAGTCAGGCAGGTGCTCAGGGCTGAGTCCCCCCGGACTCACTCCCTGACTAATCGCGGCCAGCGCATTGCAGACGTGGCGAGAGTGACCTGCGAACCTGTCCCTTGTGAAAGCAGAGACAGTGCATGTAGGGAACCGGCGCCTTTCAGAATGGTCAGCTGGCGCTGGAAAGCAGCAAGCTGTGCTCCGCGGCCACCTAGAGTCTGGGCTGCGGAGTGGCCTCTCCCTGAAGGGACACCAGCCTGCTCCACCTTCACCAACACCAGCCGCAGCCCAGGGAGCCCCGGCCTCGGGCAGGGCAGGGCGGGAGGAGAGCTGCTCCCGCCCGCCTGTCATATCTAACACTTTTTCCAAAGGCGCAGAGAAAGCCAATGGACTTCAACCTGCCGTCTCCCTGGCGGAGGCTCACTAGCTGTTTCCTGTTGACCCGGTCAGTTTGGAAGAAGGGGCGAGAGGGGCACCTGCAGGCTCTCTGCGGCTCCCCTGGCCCTGGCCCAGGCCGGCCCGTGAGGGTCTGTGCCTCAGTTCAGGGAAGAGCCGGGCCGAGTGTGACACGGACACACACCCACACACACCGGTGTGGCTGCAGCAGGCCATCTCGGCCTTCGCCGGGCAGGGAGGCTCTGATTTGCAGGCTGGCGGGTCGCTCGGCTCCCCTTTCGTAAGCTGCTCTTCCTCATTCTCAGGCCGCGGGTAGCTGTGCAAAAGCCCAACAGCGGCTCCCTGCGGCCAGCGAGAGGGGGCCCTGTGGTCCGCTAACTCCTTCTTTAGGCAAAACAGCGGCTCCCCGCTGCCTCCGCTAACACCTTTAGGCCACACATGTGCATGTTCACACACACACACTGTGGCTACTATAAGGTATTTATATTTTAAGTCTTCAAAGCTTGCTCACGGTACCGGGCAATTTTTTCATGTATTTCATAGAAACCATAGTTTAAATGTTTTATAGTCACAAAATAAGAAGGCTTTATAACTTCAACACAAATATACGAAAGCACATTGGCATGATTTGTGGAGCGAGAAAGCAGCCATTCGTGACACCAAACCCACATCCATCAGGGACAACAATGAAGAGAGCAAGGACAGAGAGGGTTTGAAAATACACTTAAAGCAAGATGAAGGATTTCCTTCCTCAGTGATCTGACTCAGACCTGCCATCAGGGGATCCTGCTGAGTTGGAATATATATTTTTAAAAATCCATATGTTCCTTTAAGTGGCTTAAACTATGGTATTTATTTTAGAGATCCAGGAAGCAGTTGTGTATAGGCACAACAGGAGCACACAGGCGGCTGCCTGGGTTTATGGGAAATGGAGGCACGGGTGGGGGATAAAGTGTAGTCACAGCTTTCCTAAGACAGTGCAGGGCACACCGGGTGAGGAGGGTGCTGCAGGGAGAGGAACTTGGGCAACTCGGAAGCTCGCCAGCGCAGTCAGGAGAGGTCCAGACGAGGCCTCGGAGCACCCTTCCTCAGGGCAGCTTTCCCTGAGCACCCCTTCACCCTCACCCACCCCACTTCAGTCGGGTCTCCTCTGTCTAGTTCCCCTAACGACATGCAATTCCTGCTAGCACCCAGCAGGCCGCACTGCGTATTCATTCTGTGGCTGCTTGGAAGGTCTGCCTCCCCACTAGACAGTCAGCTGTGTGAGGCTGACTGCTGGGTTTATTTACTTTCCATTCCATTTAGTCGGATGGCTAGTGTGTACTCAATAAGTCATTACTATGTGAAAGTGGTATTTCTTTGACTTTCTGCTGTTACTCCTGACAGAAACGGTAGCAGGTGTGAGTTTGCCATCGGAGCTACGCTGTGGGCTCAGAAGCTCCTGCGCAGGGAGCTGCTGTGGCTGACACTGAGGGACACGAAGGAGCCAGCTGGCAAGAGTTCCGTACGCCAGAGGCGGGAAGACTTTCCCACTAACCAGACAGGCATTCCTGACAAAGACATGGCTTGAGTTTGCTGCTTGATTTTGTGATTTAGGTTTGAAAATTTCATAGTTTTGTATTTTAGATTCCTTTCCTCCACTCCCATCCTCATTCCCTTAGTTCAAGGCTCAGGAAAGGGTCTGGGAATAGATACATTATGAGGAGGGGGTAACCATTAGGGGCTCCAAGGGAATGTTCTATGGAAAAGAAACTTTGCAGAGACCACAGTCACATCAGGACTACCCTGGTAACCTTGGCTGATGTTTTCACAGTTTATGTATGAAGCTTTCGCATCATCTGAGTCTCACAGACATACTGTAAAGTAAGCAGCTCAGAATCATGGCAAATTAATATTTTTTGAGAGCTCATTCTGTGTTGAGGCACTACGCTGAGCCCTCTATATTTAGAATATATTATTTAATCCTCACCACATCTCCATGATTATTATTCCCAATTTACGGATGAGGAGACTGAGACCTAGAGGTCAAGTTTGCAACAAATTGCATAACCAAGAAGCTTAGAGTCCGGCATCAAACCCAGGCAGTCTGTCTCCCCAGCTCAGAGGATAAACCACTATGCTAATGAATAGCATTGGGGGGATCTCCAATAGATACATTGTTGCTACTATAGGCCTTCCAACTTCTGGTTCAATTCTGTTACTTTTTGTTGCCATTTTTAAAAACTAGATTACAGTTTCACTCTAGTTTAGAATTTATCAATCAGAGGCTATGGTGATGTAATTGTATATGATTAAAATTACATCAATCAAGTCTAGATAAGAATCCTCTACATTTACTAATTTAAAAATTGTTGAATACATTTACTGATTTCCTTTTTTAGAGGTAGCCATTACTTAATAACCATTGGACACATCTATTGAATATATTGAGGAAAACTTGCTCCTTTCTCTGGTTCTCCACAACATTGTTAAGAAGCATAAAAACCTAAGTCAATGAAAACATGATTACATGAGGTCTTTTTAGATTGTTAATTCTCAGGGAGATGACAATGAACAACAGTGCCTGGCATGTTTTTTTGTCTCTAGAGGTCCAAGTCTCTCTCCTTATGGGTTCTCTTTACACTCTACTTTGTATTTGAAAAGAAAACATGAAAATGCCATAATTTGAAGCTGATAAGAACAATTACAACAAAAAGCTCCCTTGCCTAGAATTCTAGATGGAAAAGTGATCCAGTCAAGATTTTGGGCCTGTGCAGTGCTGTGACTCAAGCTAGGCAGAGTTCAGCACAGAGGGCGTCATTTAGTCTTTTGAATATCACTGCCTGCATGTCAAAACCACATGAGAAAGGATATTGGCTCACATTTGTTTTTGTGTGTTGTATGTGCCTCCTCCCCTCTCCATGCTGGATAATTAAGGTTTTAATATGCAGTAGTGGCATTCTAGTTCTAGTAGATGAAGGAAGGGGGCGGTTCCGGAGGGCAATCACAACTTCTGCTTAGCACATTTACTTTGCTGTCTCCTTCCTCTTCATTTGTAATCCAGGAGGCTCTCTGAGGAGAGCCAGCGAGACTTCTCAGATGGAGCGAAAGACCACGGGCTGGGATATCAAGCACTATGAAAAGGTCTGCTATTGAATTTGCTCATTTGATCACACTGTGCTTTGGTTTCTTCTTGTGCTCGCTAAGTGTAAATACATGTGTTTGAGTATTTTGTGATTATTACAGAGTATTATAATGGGTGAGCGGTTAATTCTCCAGGCCCGCTGCTCAGGTATAAAGTGAAAATCTGCTCCTTTTGAGATGCTAGGCTGTGGCAGTCAGCTGACGTCCAATCCTTTAGACTACAGCAACCATCTGGTTGCTTCTGGTTCATGTGACACGTTTCAGTCTCTGAGCTGCAGTTCATCAGGCTTATAGTTGGGGGACATACCTATTTGTCTCCTTTGTTTTCAGAAATGAAATATGTCACTTTATATACTCTTGCAATTTTGGCCCTCCCCCCAACCCACCTCCTTTAAAGGTTTTTGTTTTGTTTGGGGCACGTTGCTTTACCTGACACTAATCCCAAGAGACAGGAGGGAGAGGTGACATGGTAAACAAACTGAGTTAGTTGGACTTCTTACTATAGTTCCTTTTTGACATTTTTTTGATTTCAAAGAGAGAGGGAAAGATTTAAACATCAATGATGAGAATCATAGATCAGCTGCCTCCTGCATGCCCCCTTCTGGGGATCGAGCCTGCAACCTGGGCATGTGCCCTTGACCAGAATCGAACCTGGGACCCTTCAGTCCGCAGGCCAATGCTTTATCCCAGTGGTCGGCAAACTCATTAGTCAACAGAGCCAAATATCAACAGTACAATGATTGAAATTTCTTTTGAGAGCCAAATTTTTTAAGCTTAAACTATATAGGTAGGTACATTGTTATTAACTTAATTTGGGTACTCCTAAGCTGGCCTTTGCTAAAAACTCAAGGGGCCAAAGTTCCTTTTCGATGATTTGGGCCAGGACCACTAGAGGTCTGAACTAGATTTGGTAAGATGCAGGTCTTCGGGGTTTGGCAGGAAGCACTCAGGGAGCGCACGGGAAAGAGAGAACCCGAAGTACCTTCCCCTTCCTGCCCCACCCTGGGACCTTTGGCAACAAGATGCCCCTGTTAGCGAAAGGTGCCAACCCGAGATTCTTAGAAGCTAATAAAAATGTTTGTGGGTAAAGAACAACTTTGTTTCATAAATAACAGCCTTTGAAGTGCAACATTGGAGTTAACAGAAAGGCTGATATCTTTTGAACTAGGATAAAATGTATGTACATTATTTCCAGTGAGGTTAAATTAAAAGCATTTTCTAAACAAATCCAGGAAGGTGTTCAAGTGAGGGACTCCATGAACTGCCTTACCCCTTAGTTGCAGCTTGCTAGAACATAGTTGCAGCAGGAACTTCGGACACAGGAACACAGCGTAACCCTTCAGTTTTGAAACGTTGCTAGGTTTCCCGGAGCTATGAATGACCAAAGAAACATCCGGGCAATGCTGCTCCCAGAGCTTAGTGCTCTGTAAGAGTGTTGTGCCATCTTCCTTCTGTTGGTTGCAGCCCCGGACTCTCATTTGGGGTTTTCATTCTTTTTAAATTTTTTTCTATTACTGCATTTCTCCTTTTATTGAGATACAATTTACATTCTATTCCCATACATTTTAAAGTGTACCTTTCAGTATTTTTTTTTACATTAAACATGTTTGACTTTTTAAAATTAAAATAACATTTTTTCAATTAGTTGACATTCAATATTGTATTAGTTTTAGATATACAGCATAGACATCTATATAACTTATAAAGTGATCCCCTGATAATTCAATATTGTAATAATGTTATTACAATATTACTGACTATATTCCCTATGCTGTACTTTAAATCCCTATTTTGTAACTGCTAATTTGACTTAATCCTTTCACCGTTTTCCCCCAGCTCCCCATCCCTCTTTCATCTGGCTACCAACAATTTGTTCTCTGTATCTATGAGTTTGTTTCTGTTTTGTTTGTTCATTTATTTTGTTTTTATATTTCTTCCCCCCCACTGTATTTAAGCCCTCCAATGGCTTTTTTTTTCTTTATTTTTTTTTACAATATACAAAATAAATCTATTACCAGATTGTAGATATAAAATAATTAGCCATTTACATGCAATAAACATTATTTCAAGAAAAATGATTTGAAATGTTACATGCAATAAACATTAATATTTCAAGAAAAGCGATTTTAAATATAATGTTACATGCAATAGACATTAATATTTCAAGAAAAATGATTTTAAATATAGTAATGTTACATGGAATAAACATTAATATTTCAAGAAAAGATTTTAAATATAATATTACCAAAACTGTACTAACATAGTATACTAGTAATATCACAAAAGTTGTAGGAAATATTAAAAACCTGTAAATAACAGGATTACTTCTATTATATTCTAAAACTAGAGGCCCAGTGCATGAGATTCGTGTGTGAGTGTCCCTCAGCCCAGCCTGCACCCTCTCCAATCTGGGACCCCTTGAGGGATCCAGCATAAACAGGCAGTCAGACATCCCTCTCACAATCCAGGACTGCTGGCTCCCACCTCCTCACCTGCCTGCCTGCCTGCCACTAACCGCTTCTGCCTGCCAGCCTGATCATCCCCTAACCACTCCCCTGCCAGCCTGATTGATGCCTAACTGCTCCCCTGCTGGCCCTATTGCTCCTAACTGCCCTCCCCAGCCGTCCTGGTCACCCCTAACTGCCCTCCCCTGCTGGCCTGGTTGCCCCTAACTGCCCTCCCCTGGTTGCCCCTAACTGTCACTCCCAACTGCCCTTCCCTGATGGCCCGGTCACCCCTAACTGCCCTCTCTTGCCAGCCTGGTTGCCCCTAACTGCCCTCCCCTGCCGGCCTGGTCACCCCCCCACTGCCCTCCCCTGCATGCCTGGCGGCCCCCAACTGCCCTCCCCTGCTGGCACAGTTGCTCCCAACTGCCCTCCCCTGCATGCCTGGTTGCCCCTAACTGCCCTCCCCCTGCTGGCCAGGTCACCCCCCAACTGCCCTTCCCTGCATGCCTGGTTGCCCATAACTGCCCTCCCCTGCCAGCCAGATCACCCCCTAACCACTCCCCTGCCAGCCTGATCAATGCCTAACTGCTCCCCTGCTGGCCCTATTGCCCCTAACTGTCCTCCCCTGCAGGCCTGGTTGCCCCCAACTGCCCTCCCCTGCCGGCCAGGTCACCCCTAACTGCCCTCCCCTGCCAGCCTGGTTGCCCCTAACTGCTCTCCCCTGCAGGCCTGGATCCCTCCCAACTGCCCTCCCCTGCAGGCCTGGATCTCTCCCAACTGCCCTCTCTTGCAGGCCTGGATCTCTCCCAACTGCCCTCCCTTGCAGGCCTGGATCTCTCCCAACTGCCCTCCCCTGCAGGCCTGGTCGCCCCCAACTGCCCTCCCTTGCTGGCCTGATAGCCCACAACTGCCCTCCCCTGCCAGCCATCTTGTGGTGGCCATCTTGTGTCCACATGGGGGTGGCCATCTTTGACCACATGGGGGCAGCCATCTTGTGTGTTGGAGTGATGGTCAATTTGCATATTACCTCTTCATTATATAGGATAGTTTTTTCCTCTGGCTTCTATTTTTGTTCATCGGTTTATGTTGTTCATTATATTCCACAAATGAGTGAGATCATGTGATAACTTATCTTTCTCGGCTGCCTTATTTCACTTAGCATAATAATGCTCTCCAGGTCCATCCATGCTGTTGCAAATGGTAGGAGTTCCTTCCTTTTTACAGCAGCATAGTATTCCATTGTGTAGATGTACCACAGTTTTCTAATCCACTCATCTGCTGATGGGCACTTAGGCTGTTTCCAAATCTTAGCTGTTGTAAATTGTCATCAATACACCGAAACATGGCTTGCAGGTTGCCTCAGCTGCAGCAGCTTCCAACAAAGGCAGAGCTTGCATTGATGCCTCTTGGAAACCAGTTGCAACTAGTCTGGCTTGGGGGACCAGGCGAGGTGGTATCCTTTCTCCCCAAATTCCTGTCTGATGATTGGGCAGCCCCGGCAAAGGGTGGACGCCTTTGGTTGCGGGTCTAGCTCGTCGTCGTCGGTTCTGAATGGAAATAGGAAGCCACGCAGCGGAGCCAGTAACAGCGAAGACCTGGCAGTGGCCGTGCCCAAGGCCTTGGTCTGAGTGCCCGGGAGGGGAGCCGCCCGCTGAGTTCCCGGCCAGTCTGCACACCCAGGTAAAATTCTGGCCGCGGGGTGCGCCGAGCGGCCAGAGGCAGCCACTGAGGCGAGGGAAGACCAGGACTCCTGCGGCCACCACCTTGGAAGGGCCTGGAGGCTTCAGCCACCGCCTTCGGAAGGGATCGCACCTACCCTAAGAAATTAAAGCCGCCTCCGCCATTCGAGGAGCACCGGCCCAGACGCGCCGGGGCGCGCTCCGGCGAATGCGCGCCCCCGGTCCCGCCTCCCGGCCGCCTGGCCCGCTGATTGGGCGGAAGGAGCGCGCCTACTCGTTCGTGCTCCGACGGGGAACGCGTGCCGGCGGCAGTGGCGTTCCGCGGGCGGAAAGGCAGGGGCGGCGGGAAGGCTGCGCGCGGCCCGCCCCTCCCACCCCGCCTCGGCCCTGCAGGGGCTGGATGGGCAAGTTGGGCTCGATGGCTCGAGCCCGGGCGGCGGCGGCGGCGGCCGGAGGCGGCGGCGCGTCCTGCTCCTCGCCGCGGCGCCGGCGGTGATCGGAGCGAGCGCGCGGCCCCCGATGAGACTGCTGGCGGGCTGGCTGCTCCTGAGCCTGGCGGCCGTGTGGCTGGCGCGGAGGATGTGGACGCTGCGGAGCCCGCTCACCCGCTCGCTGTACGGGAACATGACGAGCGGCCCGGGCGGGCCGGCGGCGCCCGCGGGCGGCAGGAAGGAGAACCACCAGGTACGGGCCGGCCGCGGGGCGGGGGCGTGGCGGCCCGGCCTTCGCGCGCTCCGCGGCCATTGTACGGGCGGCGGCCTCGGCGCCTCCCAAAGTTTCCCCGCCGGGCCCTCGGCCGCGGCCCCGCGACGCCTTTTGTTACCTGGCCGGCTGCGGAGGCCTCCGGGGTCCCCGCCGAGGGCCCGAGGTGGGCGCCCCGACCCTCCCGGGACCGCATTGTTCCCGCGCCGGCGGTGGCTGCGGACGCTCGGCCGCCTCGGCGCACGGCGAGGGGCACCCGCCCGGCCCGGGCCTGAGGTGGCGGCCGCGGCCGAGCCCGTCAGCCCGCCTAGCCGCCCCTCTTTTTGTCTGGCCGGACCTCAGAGCATACAAAGGGCCATAAAGCAACGTGACCGTGGGTCGCCAGCCACTCGACTCTCCGGGGTGGGCTCATCCGGGCGGCGTCTGCCTGAAGCACTTAAAAATGTGTTGGGCCGGCCCTCGCGCCCACCCCACCCAGCCCTCCCCTCCACCTGAGCGACGTGTCCTCCAAACTTTGATGTTGGCGCCGGACCGGAAAGACGTGAGGACGGAGGGCGCTGAACCCGAACGGCCGGAGGGTGGGCGCAGCGGGCCGGCCGGGTCCTCCCGCCTGGCCTCGCTTTGTGCCCCTGCGGAAGCCGGTGCAGGTCAGCTGTAGGGTGAAGCGGGAGCTGCTTCCTGGGTGCCCGGAAAGCCATTCACAGTTTGCAGTCATTGAAAACGGGCTTTTGAACTCCGCCAGATGGTTGGCTTGTGTAGCTGGCATTTATAGTACAGTTTGCCATTCCGGAAAGCAGAAACTATTATTCCCCATTTTGTGTCACATCATTTTCATAGATTTCTCACTTTCTCCTGTTGTTTTTCTTATTATGCCGGGGATTCAGCGAGTTTACACTCAGGTCGATTTCAGCATTTTAATGAAAGTAAAGAGTTATCTAAGGAGGTAAAACAATTCATTTAGAAAAACAGCATTTAGTTCTTAATTAGCAAATAGTTATAGTGGTCCTTTTTCTACTTTTAAAAGAAATAATATATTTCCATATTTTTTTGGTGGGGGGTGGTAATCCCACAGCGATTGCAATTTGTTAGGTGAAATAACTCCTGTGATATTGTTAGGCGTGAACATGAAGCTATTAGGTGATCTTAAGTTGTAAAGCCACATTCTTTGCTGTGAATTAAGCAAAGAATGTGGCTTTACAATCACATAGCTAGTCATTTTTAGATAACTCTGGTGTACTGTAGTGATAATGTAAACTTACCAAAATGTCACATCTCCATCTGGAACACAGGTAATGGTGTAAAATGACGAATTAGAAATGCCGTTTTCAGCAGCTGGTTGAAATGCTGCTCTGGATAGGGTACAAAGGCAGCTTATTTCCGATGCCATGCACTTATGGGTGAGTGAGTTCCTTAGCTGCAGGTGTTTGTTCTAACACTTGGCCTGCGACCTCTCCTGCACCATGCTTGATGCCTTCAGTGCTCATAAAATTGGGGGTGGATTTTAAAAAACGAAAAACTGTTTCAGTTCTTTGATTTTTTATGGAATCTGGGTACAATCGGCTGAAGATACAGCCTCAGAATAGAGCCTTTTTAGTGGTGTACCTTTAAAAATTTTTTTAAATTTTTATTGTTGACAGTATTACAGATGTTCCCCATTTTTTTCCCTTTTGCCCCCCTCGACCCGGCCCTGGCCCCACCACAGTCCTCCACTGCATTATCATCTGTGTCCACGGGCTATACATAAAAGTTTTTTGGTTAATTTCTTTCTGCCCCCCACCTTCACGCCCCTCCCCTCTGAGATCTGTCAGTCTGTTCCATGTGTCCATATCTCTGGACCTATTCTGTTTATCAGTTTATTTTGTTCATTAGATTCCACATGTAGGTGAGATCATGTGATATTTGTCTTTCTCTGACTGGCTTATTTCACTCAGCATACAATTCCCCAGGTCCCTCCATGCTGTCTAATGTGTCAGGTCTAAGGAAAACGAATATTGGTTTCAGATACCTCATTTACTTTGTTATGCTTCGCAGATGCTCACGTGTGCATGTGTTTTTGTGTGTGTATGAGTGTGCATGTGTGTTTGTGTGCATGTGTGTGTGTTTGTTTTAACCAGTTCCACTAACAGTTTGGCAGCTAATTTCTCCAAGGTGAAGACTTGATTTGGTGCCTTCTGTATATTTAGGGGGAGATTAGCTCTTTTCCTTAGAATAATCAGTCTTGACATTATTTTGAAATGATACAGCTACATTATGAACATTTCCATGAATAAGGTTAAAATGAGCACAAGAAACGTAGGTATAGAAACCACATAAACAACTGTAAACTTACTCCCAGCCCCCCAACCCCCCCACATTCCGGGATCTTGGATTTACTTTATAAACTGTGTTGCCTGTTAAGTAACTCAACTCTAGTGTTTTTTACCCCCTTCAAATTAATGGTTTAACACCAGGTCTTCCGGTGTTCATTTGTGTGTGTGGGTTCCATAGCCAGTCACCTCTGATTATTTTGTAGTTTCAGGAAAGTAGGGTTATGGATTTGATTGGACCATACTTAGACCGTTTTCCTTATGGTTACTTTTAAGAAATTATGATGGAGGATTCTATGGATAAAAGAATCCTCTTCCACTTGGGCAATATTTAGTCATTAGCAATTGCTATTTAGTTACTAGAGCTAGAGATGCCAGGCTCCTTTGAGCCACAGCAGCTCTGAAACTACAGTAGCAGCACCATTTTAGTAACTTGGTTTGGTGTGCTTGCTTCAAAACTGAGATCATGTTTCGCTTTGGGCAAGCGAGAAGCAAGGACTGACTTACCTTAGAGCAAGGCTATGGTTTGTGGGCCAAACTAGGCGCACTTATTTTTGTGTGAAGCAAATTATATTTTTTAGTGGTTGCAAAAAAGACAATATTTTGTAACATGAAAATTTTTTATATGAAATTCAAATTTCAGTGTCCACAAATAAGGTTTTGTTGGAACAGAGCAACCACATTTATTTACCTGTTGTCTGCGAGTGCTTGCCGTCTGCAACAGCAGGGTAGTAATTGCTGCTTTGTGACCTGCAAGCCTAAAATATGTACTATTTGGTTCTTTACCAAAAAAAGAGTTTTCCCAGAGAAAAATTTCAGCTTCCTTAATCAGAACATTCTTAATTGCAGGTTGCAAGGCAGATAGATTGACTTATTGGGGAAAAACTAGTTATATCACTTTTCTGTATTGGCAGACTTGGGACTTTAAAAGCAAATGACAACAGAAACTTTGGATCTAGTCTTTTCTATGTATTGCATCTAGTACTTTAAGTTAATGAAAATATTATAGACCTGTTGAAACTTGAAAGGACCCTTATGCCCCACCAACTAGGTTCCTGGAAATAACAGTCATTCAATAGCATATATATTTCAGAGAAGAAGGGAGAGGGAGAGAGATAGAAACGTCAATGATGAGAAAGAATTATTGATTGGCTGCCTTCTGCATGCCCCCCCCCCCCCCCCCCCCCCCCCACAGGCCACAGGGGATCAAGCCTGCAACCTAGGCATGTGCCCTTGACCAGAATCCAACCTGGGACCCTTAGTCTGCAGGCTGACGCTCTCTCCATGGAGCCAAACCAGCTAGGGCTCAATAGCTTCTTAATTGATGGCGTGAAAAGAGAATTACTATAGAACTCCCCAGAGCCAAAGCCAAGAGAATTTCTCCAGATGACATGCTGTATGGTTTTTTACAAGCACAGACAACATTCAATATCTGCAATTATTAAGGTGTAACCTAAAATTGCAAGTATGTGTATGTTTGACTTTATGTTTTCACATAATATGAGCTCAGAACTGTGCTATGCAAGTGATGATGGATTCAAGATAGAATTGATGTGATTTGGGGGTTTTTCCTAAATGGAAAAATACTTGGACATTACAGCCAGAGGTCAGAGGTTGTGCTAAAGGACAGATTTGGAAACCTAGCTCTCCATTTACCTGTGGAGGTGGACCGAAGTCAGGCACAAGTTAGTGCTCAGGGCCGGCAGCCAGCTAGCCAGCCAGACTGACGCTGGCGGACCCCTGTCCTCTGTGCTGCCTTCGAGAGCCTGGAGGCCTTTGCAGCTGGACACCAAAGAGACTTTGAAAAGGGGTTATTTCCTTCCCAGTAACCTGTGCTGAAACCCTAAACAAGCGTTTGCTCCGGTTTCCTGGAACACGGGGATCTCTCTCCTGCTGGATATACCAGGGGCCATAAAGGGCATATAAAATGTCCTGAGACCTTCAAAGCCAGCTCTGTGTAGACCAGTGATGGCGAACCTAGGACACGCGTGTCAGCACTGACACGCGTAGCCATTTCCGATGACACGCGGCCGCTGAGGCGGCCGCATGCCGAGGATGAAACATTTGCTGCTCCTGAGGATGAAACATTTGCGAAATAATGTTTTTTCCTCAAAGTGACACACTACCCGAGTTATGCTCAGTTTTTTGGCGAAGTTTGACACACCAAGCTCAAAAGGTTGCCCATCACTGGTGTAGACACTGCCCTAAAAACACCGGCTGAAGGTGGTGAGTTAAACAAGGATGGCAGCTTCTAGCAAAAGACTGTTCTTTAGACCCTCTGAAGCTTTGTTCACATCTGAGGATTATAAAATGCTAACACTGACTATCTGAAAGGAATATGATAATTACTTATGAAAGCAAAGCTGAAGCAACTTAATCTAATCGGTGTAAATTGTTCCCCTGCATGAATGTGTGGGGGCCTTGGGTTGGTTTGTACCATTAGTAGAAAAATAATGAATGTTTGACTGTTTATGCCTGTGCTGTGTTTATTTATTTTATTATGGTTTTATTGATTTTACAGAGAGAGGAAGGGAGAGAGAGAGAAACATCATTGTGAGAGAAAAACGCCTATCAGTTGTCCCTTGTACACACTCCGCCAGGGCACTGAACTCGAAACCTGTGCATGTACTTTGATGGGGAATCGAACCAGTGACCTCTTGGTGCACAGGACAATGCCCAGCCAACTGAGCCACACCGGCCGAGGGCTGCCTGTACTGTGTTTAGATGCATGAAGGTGTCAATGATGAGATGTGTGCACTGGTTTGCATTGCAAAAATGTAGAATATGATTTTTGAGTCCTTAACTGTCAAGTCAATGTCATTGGACTTGATCTGGCTACCCTTGTAGTAGAAAAGATTTTGTGTTCAAGGACCCCATCAGTGGAGCCTTCCTGATGGTTTTTAGTGGCTTTGAATACCTCAGGTCTTTGGTTACTTATTGCTTTTGAGAATGGCTACATGCCCAGACCAATGACAGTGTGATTTTAGGCATTCCCTTGAACTTCAGTTCTCCTCTGACCGGATTTTGTGGATCTTGGACAGGAAAGGGAAAGACATCTACAGTTATTGCCTTCTGTTGTGTACCAGGCACTTTACATGCTTTATCCCCTCTAATCCTCCTGACAACTCTGGGAGGTAGGTAGCACACCCCTACTTTACAGACTTGCTTAAGAGCACAGTTCCGAGGACGGTGGAGTTGGGTTTTGAGCCCGGTCTGTCTGCTTTTTCCATTGTTCATGATGCCCCGCCTAGGAAACCTGTGAAACAGGTTGCCTTCGCAATAGGAAATGGCCTGGCTTCTGTGGCCCTCCGTGTGGATGGGAAGTTATGCCGAGGTGTGCAGAAATACCAGCTGCAGTGTTTGCAGTTCATCAAACAAGGGTGGGACAACTGCTCTGAATGCTGGCCTTCATCCAGTTTGTATGCTTTTCATCAAGTTTAATGTCAGGAAAAAATTCTTACCTGTGGTGTCTTTTTTTCTGTCACCGACCAATTCTCCAGGTCTCCGACATCAATTGGATGTCCGGCAGGTGAGTCCTGTTCTGACATCAGTGACTGGAGCTCGCGTCCGCCCACAGATTGCCCTCACCTCAGGTGCTGCCCACGGTCATGGTCCACTCAACTACAAATTCTGGGGTCCCCCAAGTTAGGTAATTTGCTAGAAAGACTCCCATGGAGTTTAAGGAAAAACTTCACTTATGTTTACTGGTTTATTAAAAGGGTACAACTCAGGAACAGCCACACAGGAGACAGCAGGGCTGGGGTGGGCGGGGGAAGGGCAGAGCCACCCCTCTCCCTGCACACCACCCTCCCAGTTCACCAGTGTGTTCAGCAGCACAAATTCCCAAACCCTGTTGCTGGGACTTTTGTGTAAGTTTCATAATTAGGTGTGATTTAAGTCATTGGCCTTTAGTGATTGAACTCAGTCTCTAGCCCCTGACCCTTCCTGGAGGTTGGGGGCTGGGCTGAAAGTTCCACACTCTATCTCATTAGCTTACAGAAGTTGCTCTTAGCACTCAAGAGTTTTAGGGGCTCTGCCTGGAACCAGGGATAAAGACCAAATACTTATTTTTTATTATACCACATTACCAAACATCAGGAAGTTGGTTTTTAAAAATAATTGTCTAGTTCTTATGTGCTCAAATCCTTTATATTTCGGAATAAAAGACCATTATATCATACAGCTCATGTTTGACTAGTTGAGGAACTCCAAAAAATAATTTCAGAAAAATTTTTAACTATCCCTCAGTCTGATAAGCAAACATCCTCCTATATAATAAAGAGCTAATATGCAAATGGTTGCCACGCCCTCACACCCTCAAGCCTGAACTGCTCAGACACTCAACACTGGGGAGAGAGGAATTGGGACCAGCCAGGCACAAATGAGCTCGCGAGAGAGGAATGGGACCAGCCAGGCTGTGGCCCGGGAGAGGGACAAGCTGCCTGCCTTGTGGTCCCGGGTGCCAGCAGCTGTGCCTGTGGCCCGGGGGAGGGACAAGCTGCCCGCCCCACAGTCCTGGATGCCAGCGGCTGCTCCTATGCCTACGGCTGGAAGAGGGACAAGGCGCCTGCCCCGCAGTCCCCTGTGGCTGCGGCCAGCCAGTGCGAAGCCGGCCCGGGTCCTGGGTGCCTGCGGCCGGCCAGAGGGAGGGAAGCCTGGGTCCTGGGTGCCTGCGACCGGTCGGAGGAGGGAATCCTGGGTCCTGGGTGCGGGGCAAGGCAGGGTGGTTAGGGGCGATTAGGCCAGCAGGAGAGCAGTTAGGGGTGATCAGGCCGGTAGGGGAGCAGTTAGGGGTGATCAGGCAGGCAGGCAGAGGTGGTTAGGGGTGATCAGGCAGGCAGGCAGGTGAGCCAATAGCAGCCAGTGGTCCTGGATTGCGAGAGGCAGTTGGACATCCCCCAAGGGGTCCCGGATTGGAGAGGGTGCAGGCCCGGCTGAGGGAACCACCTCCTGTGCATGAATTTTGTGCACCGGGCCTCTAATAGTTTTGTAGGAAAATTGTGTTTCTACACTTTGAAGGAGTGATTCAGCAGGCAGTACTTCATTATTTTGATTTTTACCATCAGTACCTCCAGAACTATGTCATCTACCTGATTTGGCTGTTCATTGTTTGGCTAATTATTAGAGTCTTTGAAGTCTTGTTGCAAGTAGGGAGGACACTGCTAGTTGCTGTCATTTTTAGAAGATGTTATGTTTAGTTATCACATCCAACCCCACTTTATACTTGGCATCAGCAGATGATCGCATAGCATAACTCTGGGTTGATTAGAGTTTGTTATTTAAAAGATTTACTTATTTATTTAGATTGAACAAAGTTGGAGTGAGCTTTAAAGGAAGATGCCAAGATGAGGCTTTTTCAGATACTGTGGGTGTCCCCAGATGGGGAGTCCAACCTGGCACACGTTCCTTCCAGTGTGAAAACTTACAGGCATAATCTTTGTTCTTATCTGCGCACCTTTGTCTTTGTGGTCTTGGAGGAGCACACATTCAAAGGACTCACCGGCTTGAAAGTGCACAGGAATCTGCAGATAGGCCACCACGTGCTGCGAGCTCATTACAGCTGTTCATTGAAGCTGGGTTGTCTCAGGCGGAACTCCAGGGGGACTGCCCAAGGTCGCAGGGGCTCCCACAATGATTTCTCTCTAGTCAGCATCTTTCCTTAAGGGCAAGGGGCCACTCATTTAAGCCTGGCCACCATCATAATCCCATTACTTGTTTCTTTTGGTTTCTGATTCCCCCTCCGGACCGTAAGTTCCCGAGGCCACTGTTAAGCTTAGATAGTTAGGAAACGCTGCTGGAAAGTCAGAACGATGACATTTTCTGTGGAAGCCCATGTAGGGATCGTAAGCATTGGGGATTCTGCCTCCTCCGGGACCTGTGGCAATGCCTGGGACATTTTGGCTGTCACAACGAGGGGGTGCTACTGGCGTCTGATGCGTAGAAACAGGGCTGCTGCTAAACACCCTGCAGTGCCCAGGACGGCCTGGTGACAAGGGTTATCCGGCCCAGATGCCAGGAGTGTTGAGTTGAGAAGCCCTGTCCTGTAATAACTTAGTTGCTGTGTAGATGAGACTACCTCTTCTCTAAGCTCATCCAGTCCAATTTAATTGGGCGGAATAGTCCTGCTTTTCTTCTCTGAAAGTGAGTCTCAAGCAGACAAACTGGGTGGAGGTGAAGGGAAGCTTCTGTGAAAGAAACTCCTTCTAAAGCGTGCACCTTGACCAGGAACGGGAGCCCGCGGGAGCCAGCTGCCCCACACGGAAGCCAGGAGGTGCAGAGTGAAATGTGAAGTGCTTGGCTGGGGGCCTGGTACAAGGTAGATGCTCAGCCATGTCCGTTGCTTGCTCATGGTAACACAGTTTTGTGGTGGGCGGGTGGATCCAGCCACTCCTTGCAGAACTGGATGTAAGCAAGGCTGTGCAAAACCCTCGGAGCTTTAGGAGTCGACAGAAGCCCGGTGACAGCTGCTGGTCCTAGGTTCCCTCTAGGATTTTTCTAGAAAGTCCACATTCTATCTGTTGGACTGCCTGTGGTTTTGAACAGTAATTCATGTGATGGACATTTATGGTTCATCTGTATCCGTGCCAGGCACTGAAGTCATTCATTGTCCCGATTTTTTGAAACTTTCTGTCTACCTGGGATGGTTGACAATGAACATGCAAGTATGTAGTTTTTTTTTTGTTCAGTGGTCATAGATGTTACTGAGGAGAGGGTGTTAGAATGGGGTTCCCAACCTAGTATAGAAGTTCAAAGGAACCGCAGTTGAAATGTTTAGGCATGAATCGAATTAACCAGGTGAAGAGGAGGGGAGTAGGGGTGGTGAAAAGTGTAGGGAACAGAACAGGTACCCTGTGAGACCGCAGGGCAAGGAGCCTCCCAGGTGTTAATGCGGTGATAGGGACTGTCCTGAGGGGAGGCTGTGGCAGAATGGGCTAATCATGTAGAGCTTCCTAAACCAGATTGAGCTTTTTGGATTTTATCCGAAGACTTCTGGGAAGTGACATGATCAGATTTGGATTAAAAATTTGCATTTTTAAAGAAGTTTGCTTGGGCACTTCAAATTTCAAAATACTTTTAATTTCTGGAAATAAAAATCTAGATGTCTATATGTGTATTTTTTAAAATAACAGCTTTATTGAGATATACTTCATATACCATAAGATCCGTCCTTTTAAAATATACAGTTCTGTGCTTTTTAGTGCTGTACAGTCACAGTGTTGTGCAGCCATCACCACTCTCTAATGTCAGAACATTTCCATCGCTCCAAAAGAAGCCCCCTGCCCATTAGCAGGCACTCCCACGGCCCCTCCCCCAGTCCTTGGCACTCACAATTTTTTTTTTTATCTTCGTTGTTGAAAGTATTACATTTATCCCCTTTGACTAGTTCTAGCCCGCCCCAGGCCTTCACCACCCTATTGTATGTCCATGGGTTATGCATATATGCATACAAGTTCTTAGGTTGATCCCTTTCCCCCACGCTCCTACTCCCGCCCTCCCTCTGAGATTCAACAGTCTGTTTCATACTTCTATGTTTCTGGATCTATTTTGTTCATGAGTTTATTTTGTTCATTAGATTCCACATATGAGTGAGATCATGTGATACAATCTACTTTCTGTCTCAGGATTTGCCTATTCCTGATAACTCCAGTAAATGAAATCATATAACTTGTAGCCTTTTGTGACTGGATTATTTCACTTAGCGTAATGTTTTCGAAGTTCATCCGTGTTGTATGAATTGGTATTCCTTTCTTGTTATGGTTAATTATATATATGGTCGTTTATGGATGAATCACATCTTGTGGATCATCAGTTGGTAAGGGTAAGAGTGCTGCAAAGGGTCTGGAGGGACATGCACTTCAACCCTTGTCTTTAAAGAGAGCTTTACTCCTGCAGCACATTTTGTTCAGGAAACAGTTTCTTTTCTGAAAGATGCATGTAGCAGGAAAGGTTTAACCACATGGGTTAATATTGATGAATTGAGAGAAATGCTGTTAAAAAGTCGAGTTTTCCTTTTGGCATTTGCAGTTAATGGTGCTACTTCTGGCTTAAGTTCTGGAAGTCAGAGTCTGTTGTTCTAGTTTTCCATTTATAAGTGGATGCAAGGAATTGTTATCTTAGCCCCAAAGTTCCCTCTGAATAACTTCTTGTCCACATTAATAGAATGTCTCCTATTACCAAGGAGATGGCTTTCATCTTGATTAATCATTTCAGAGAACAATAAATAAATCAATGTCAGAGTGGCGTTAGTGCTACAGAGTTCAGAATGTGCACCAGGAGGCCATGAGAATAAAAGAAAACAGTTTATGACCTGCACTGGGCATCCCTTAAGGCACAGTGAATATTAAGAACTAGTTAGTGATTAAGGATGAACATTTTAGACCAAGGAAAAGAGTGAATGTAAGTAGCTTCAGAGCTTGTCATATAGAGTAGTAAAAACAAAACTCATCTTCAAGTGTAAGCAGTCTTGATAACAGTGTTTAAATGGTAAATTAACACAAATCAGTCAACAATTGGAAAGATTTGGGTTATCCAGTTCAGGTTACAGGGTTTGTAAAAAGGTTAGGTAGTCTTTGTTGTGCCTATTTGCTTGTTTGTATTGATTTATAACTACCCAAGAGTTCATTCAATATTTAGAAAGATTAGGATAACTATAAAATTGGTCCACCAACTGTGCAAGCAGTTATGGAACATCTACAGCTGGTAAATAGTCATATTTGTCAGGGGAAATACATTATTTTTGGCTCTTTATTGAGAAAATAATGGATTATCTTTTTTAGCTCATAATGGATTAATAGTAATGGGTTGTATCATTGTACTTAATGGGCTTACTGTTATTTATCAGGCCTTGTTAGAGGAATCTCATTGCTATTATTATTCAGGATTCTCTTGTGTCTAGTCCTAGACTGAGGTTTTGTCTGTCCGCTCAGTACCAGCACAGATACTAGTAACATTTCTAGTCTTCGGATGAATGAATAGAGGCTCAGAGATTAAGTGAGTTGTCTGAGCTCATACAAAAATGGCAGACCCAGCCCTGCCAGTGTTGGTTGGGTGTTGTCCTGTGGTTGCCAATTTGGATTCCCAGTCAGGGGCTCGATCCCATGGAGGGGGCATGTAGGAGGCAGCAGGCGATCAATGTTTTGCTCTCACATTGATGTTTCTCTCCTCTTCCCTCTCACTTTCCCTTCTCTCCCTCAAAATCAATTAAAAAAAAAAAAAAAAAAAAAAAGAATGGCAGAGCCCGTCTATTCCCCCTTCTCTGGTTCACTAACTCTAAATGCAAATGGAAAACACTTATTATGGAAGATTAAATTTCAGACACAGTTAAAATTCTTGAATTTTGTTCTGAAAAGTATGTTCCTAGCCGCCCCCCCCCCCCCCCCCCACCTACCCCAACCCACACCCCCCCCCCCCCACCCCCCCCCCCCCCCCCCCCCCCCCCCCCCCCCCCCCCCCCCCCCCCCCCCCCCCCCCCCCCCCCCCCCCCCCCCCCCCCCCCCCCCCACCCCCCCCCCCCCCCCCCCCCCCCCCCCCCCCCCCCCCCCCCCCCCCCCCCACCCCCCCCCCCCCAACCCACCCCCCCACCCCCCCCCCTCCCCCCCACCCCCCCCCCCCCCCCCCCCCCCCCCCCTCCCACCCCCCCCCCCCCCCCCCCCCCCGCCCCCCCCCCCCCCCCCCCCCCCCCCCCCCCCCCCCCCCCCCCCCCCCCCCCCCCCCCCCCCCCCCCCCCCCCCCCCCCCCCCCAAATCTGATTCTTAGCATGTGATTATGTTGTCTTCTTATTGATCACAGTGTGGCCTTGAGTAACTGCATAATCTTTCTCAAGCACATTTTGCCCTGTCTGTGAGAATGTCTTATGATCTGGTAAAGCACACTCAATATTTTAATGGTGTGTATATAGACCACAGGAAGAAAAGGCAGCATAATCTGGTCTCTAGAGGGTTAAATGTTGCTGCTTATTCTGCCACTGATTTGTTTGGTGGTTTTGTGTTAAATCCTTGCTTCATGTGACTGCTCTCTTACCTGAGAACTAGGTCCACAGTGCTGGGTATGGCTTCTATGCTGCATCCCCGTGCAGGAGAGGCCAGCAGAGTTTCCCTAACCTCAGAGTCCAGAGGGTACAGTTGTGTGTTTTCATTTTCTTCTTCCTTTTTTTTCAGTGGTACGTGTGCAACAGAGAGAAATTATGCGAATCACTCCAGGATGTGTTTGTTCAGAGTTACCTCGACCAAGGAACACAGATCTTCTTAAACAACAGCATTGAGAAATCGGGCTGGCTGTTTATCCAACTGTATCACTCCTTTGTGTCATCTGTTTTTAGTCTGTTTATGTCTAGAACATCTATCAATGGGTAAGTGAATCTTGGATGTTTTTTCTTTACCCTTGTGTTAAAAAAAAGAAAAAGAAAAGGGAAGGAGATCTTGTTTAGGACGTTGACCACCTCGGCAGTGAGTCAAAATCCTTGGCACTAGATCCAGTGTCTCAGCCTTGTTTTTCAAGTTCACCACAACTTGATAGACAGCCTCATTCGTCTTCGTCTGCGTTTCTCCTCTGGGAAGTGCTTAGAGCAGTGCTTCCCAACTCTGATGTCGCAGGACTCACCTAGGATCTGGTTCAAATGCAAAACCAGAGTCATTAGGTCTTGGGTGGGGCCTGAGAGTCTGCATTTCTAATGGGTGATGTTGTTGCTGCTGATGAAGGGGTGTAGCACGATGCTTGACCCCAAGCCCTTGTCATAGACGGGCTGAGGAGTCAGATCTTGGCCTTAAGCACATGTCCCAGGAGCAAGTTCCTGGGGGCATCTGATCTACCCCAACCCATGGGTGATGGCTTCTTCCAAGTGAAGGTCCTGTATCTGTTCTTATGTAATGTCTAGGCTCAGCAGACTTCTGTAAACTTACTATGGAAGTCTCTATTCCTAGAGTGGCTCTCTCTTTTAAACCTATGGAAAAAGCTTAGGAGTGTTTTTTATCCTCTCTTGGCCACATTTTTAAACAACCCAACGCCCAAGAACCCAGAACGCCAAGGAGAAAAGCCTGTGGGACATTGAAAGCTACTGGTTTTTTATGGTTGTTTTCCACTGAGGTTTGGAGCCAGCTTCTACTGAATGTCTGCACCCCCAGTCTATCATCTGGTCCTTAAATATTTTTTTAGGCACCTTGAGTCATTTCTCAAGATTTCTTACTTAGTTTTCTTCATCGCTTATGTGAAATTGGCTGAAGTTTGCTTCAGCAAACAGTTGTTATTTTTCTATTGGTAGTTGAATTTCTACAATGTGGTCTGACATTTTATTTCTAAGATTGGCTGCATTGAATTTCTGTTCTATTCCATTTATCTTTTCATTGAAAAGCAGACAAGTCACTATAGCAGTGATTTTTAACCTTTTCGGGATCCCGTACCTCTTTGAAAGCTATAAAAGGTAGGAATCCTCTTTTCATAGTCCTTATATTCAACATTTTGCATGTAATTTGGGGTAATTTCAAACTCTGAGCTGCTTTCCCCTCCCTCTACCCTATTGGACTCTGCTTAAAATTCCCTGCATGTGGAACTTCGAGGTTTGGTTAAAGTGAGAGAGTGCAGTTAATAAATCCTTTTTGGCTTCCCTTATTTACAGCTCTTAGCCTTCTTTTTAACCCTCATCCCCTCCCTACTCAAAACAAAAGCCACTCTTGCCCTGTGTCCTTATTCTCAGCTGAAAGCTTACTTTTAGTCCCTTGGTACTTCCATCCATTATAGTGCTAGATTGTTACCATGAGTGAATCTCTCTCAGAAACAATTACTATGGCACCTTCTTGAATTAAGAAGATGAGATGCTTATCAACCTTCCTTTGTGATGGAAGGGGAAGACCAGGTAAGGAGAGACTTGGTGGCTGTGTTGGCGTTGATTTTTATAAGGAAGATGCTTATAAGGAGGCCCACCTCCTCTGCAGATTCTGGAGTCTGGAAGGAACTTCGACTGTGACCAGAGAACCTAGGATGCTTATTCAACACTTTAAAAAAAAAAATCACATAGACATCACTAACTTTGGGGATTAAAGGCAAAATAGAGAGCCAGACCTCTCCATGACATGTACTAGTATTTGCTGGAAACGTGGGTTGAGCTAGGTCAGTGTCTCGACATTTTAAGGGGGATAATTCTTCATTGTGTGGGACTGTCCCACACATTGCAGGAAGTCTGACTTTTCTGGTCTTGTCTACCCCCTTCTCCCAGTGACCCTTGGAGGGCAAAGTTTGTCTTGGTTGAGAAACACTGGGCTCAGTGAATTTTGATTTCTTTTTCACAGTTTTAATTTTTTTTTGTGGAGCCTCAGTTGGTGATGATCTTTGGAAGTAGGGCAGTGCTTCTCTCTCTGGTGCCATTTTAAAAATGTAGACCAGTGAGATGACCTCCTGAGCTCTGACCTCAGATGACCTCTATCTCTAGAATTTTATGATTATTCTGTTATGATTATTGTGTTAAGAATTTTATGATTATTCTGGCCAGCATGTTGTTTTATAACTGGAAACATTTAAGCCAAAGAACTATTTTGCAATTGACTGTTGGTCCTTTGCAAGTCAGCACTAACACTGGCCACATGCAACCCAGCCCTGCTGCTGCTACCTCAGCAACCTCCTTGCTCTGACAGGTTCCCGAGTGAAACTTTGTGTAGCTATTTCAGTAAGTCCAGTTCCTTTTCTCAGGTTTGCTCTTTGCAGCCTGTTTTCCCACTAGAACATATGAACAATTGACCATTAAAAACAACTTGTCTTAGATAAAATTCAGTGTAGAAAAATGGCGGCAGAGTAAGTGGATGATACACAGACATACTCCCAGGTCCAAACTGGAATTACAACTAAAATAAGAAAGAAAACATCCTCAATAATCAACTGAAGACTTGCTGGAGAGAACCCTGATAACCAAGGCGGGCATGTGGAGACCACATGGAGACTGGTAGGAAGGGCAGAGGTGCGAGAGGGCTGGGCAGGCTTCCACAGACAGCAGCTGAAGTTTTGGAAAGGTACCTCAGCTGTGGGGGGTTGCCACTGAGAGCTCTGGGACCTAATCCCCAAGCTGGGTCCCCCAGCAGAGAGCTCCAGAACTGAGAAAGGTGCCCACATAACATCTGGCTGTGAAAAGTAGCAGGGTTGCTATCTGCCAGGGAAAGGTGGCTGGAAATGCAGGCACCCTCTTAAAGGGCCAATGCACAAAATTCTGTGTGCAAACACTCACTTTGTGTTCTGGCAGAGGGAGGGCAGACTGGACTGTAGCTATGTGAGCAAAAGCCAGGGTTGGGGGCTTTGGGATTAGAAGGCAGACCACCCTGGTTTCCTGGGCTGAGCCATTCCCTCATGCTGTGGAGGTTATCTTTCTCACACAGATATTGGCTATCCAGGCGGTTTTGTCTTGGTGGGGAAGACAGTTGACCTACCCTATTGGAAAATGCCTTGCCCCACGGTGTGGAGTTTCTGAGGCCCATTAAGATATTGAGAATAATAATTAGCCTCTAGGCAGAAGCAATTGTCCCACCCTGTTGGAAAAACTCTTGCCACATGTGTGGACAGTTGCCTGAGGGCTACTCAAGACTGAATCCAATCAGTCTGCAGGCAGAGGCAATCTCTGGAGGATTTGAGTCTTTGTCTGATCTAATTAGTCAGAAACAGCATTTGACACTGTCCAGCACTAAAGATTGAGAGGCATAGCAGATCTACCTAATACATAGTCACAAACCCAAACAGGCAGCCAAAATGAGGAGATAAAAACAACCCCCAAATGAGAAAACAAGAAAATTCTTCAGAAGAGATAAATGAAAATGGAGATAAGAAATTTATCTGATATAGAGTTCAGACAATGATGGTAAAGATGCTCAACAGTATGAGAAAAGGTATCTATCCTACCTAATATAACAGTAATATGCAAATTAACAATCACTCTGCTACTCCCACAAGCCACGCCCACCAGCCATGCCCACCAGCCAATCAGAGCGAGTATGCAAATAAACCCAACCAAGATGGCTACAGCCACAGAGAGCAGGAGGGAGGCTTGGGTTTCCCAGGCAATGGAGGAAGCCAAGCTTTCCGCCTGCCCTTGCCGGCCTAAGCCTCCACTCAAGGCTGCAAAGTTTCAATTATAGAAGGTAAACAAATCCAAACAGAAATGGCAGCAGCCACGGAGCTGGAAAGAGTAGGAGGCTAGGGTTGGCCCCGGCAATGGAAGAAGCAAAGCTTTCCGCACACCCTGGCTGGCCCAGGCCTACGCTTAAGGCTACAAAGTTTCAATTATAGAAGGATAATAAACTCTAACAGAAATGGCTGCTGGCCAAAGAGCGAGCAGGAGGCTTGGCTCCTCTCCAGGCTACAAAGTTTCAATTGTAGAAGGTAAATAAATTCCAGATACCAGGGCCTCTGCTTGTGTCGCCAGGGGGCGTGGCTGGCCTGCAAACCACCACAGGACCCTCGCTCAGGCCGCCCCACGTCCCAAGGGAACCCCCACCCTGATTCGGGACACCCTTCAGGGCAAACCAGCTGGCCCCCACCCATGCACCAGGCCTCTATCCTATCTAGTAAAAGAGTAATATGCAGATTGACCATCACTCCAACACACAATATGGCTGCCCTCATGTGGTCAAAGATCCTGCCCCCATGTGGACACAAGATGGCCGGCACAAGATGGCCAGCAGGGGAGGGCAGTTGGGAGGCACCAGGCCTGCAAGGGAGGGCAGTTGAGAGGGACCAGGCCTGCAAGGGAGGGCAGTTGGAGGCGATCAACCCTGCAGGAGAGGGCAGTTAGGGGTGACCAGGCCTGCAGGGGGAGGCAGTTAGGGGCAAACAGGCTGGCAGGGGAGCAGTTAGGCATCAATCAGGCTGGCAGCAGAGTGGTTAGGGAGTGATCAGGCTGGCAGGCAGAAGCGGTTAGGGGCAATCAGGAAGGCAGGCAGGCGAGCAGTTGGGAGCCGCAGTCCTGGATTGTGAGAGGGATGTCCGACTGCCCGTTTAGGCCTGATCCCGGATGGGCAGTCGGACATCCCTCGAGGGGTCCCAGATTGGAGAGGGTGCAGGCTGGGCTGAGGGACACCTCCCCTCCGTGCACGAATTTCGTGCACTGGGCCTCTAGTATATATATATAAAATAGAGGAATATGCAAATTATCCGGGATACCATCACATCACAACTGTTCACAGGGTGGGTGGGGTTGTGGGGCCGTAGGGCTGCGGGGCCTCAGGGCAGGACTCCAGGTCTAGCGTGATTTCATCCTGCCCAGACAGACTCCCCCGTGGCCCCGCAGCTGAATCTCGACGCCGACCTGGGGTTTACTAAACTTTACTGGAGTTGCTCCCTTACACCCCCACCTCCTGCCCCAGGACCACGCTGCCCGCAGCAGGGCGCCCCGACAGCCTCCAGATAGGTGGGCGGCTGGGGAAAACAGAGTGGGGCAGGGGCTGTAGGGAGCCACGGAGGGGCGGGGAGGCCGGAGCCAAGTTCCTGGGGGTCTGAGGAGAGTGCCTGACAGGAGCCCGGACTGCAAAGAAGGAAGAGGAAGCGGTCATGGGGAGCTCTCCCAATTCCCCTGCACGGACACCCTACCCTGGCCCCCGCACCCCCGGGGGGACGGGGAGGCTGAACAGACAGGGAGAAGACCCAGCCTCAGGGGTAGCCACAGCCCGCACCTCCGACTCCCGATCTCTTTCCAGCCACCCCCGCCAGGGGCGCCCACAACACTAGCACGCCGGTGACGACCCTTCAACACCCCTAAAGCACCCACCTCCTGTGGAATTGACTCAGCTCCCTCCCAGCTCCCACCTGCCTCCTGCGGAGTCAGCGCGGCTCCTCCCTTGGGTGCTGACAGCTTGCTCCCGCCTTCCGTAGAAGCAGTACGCTCCCTCCCGCCAGCTCCCGTGTGCGATATTGCGTGCTGGGCCATAAGTAGTAACTATAAAAACGGAAATAAAGAATGACATAGCACAAATAAAGAACACATTGGAAGGATACACAGCAGATTAGGGGAAGCTGAGGATAGGATCAGTGAATTAGAAGATGGTAGAAAACAACTTGTCTTAGAAGAAGAAATAAAAGGCATTCAAATAGGAAAGGAAGAAGTAAAACTCTCATTATTCTCAGATCACATGATATTGTACATAGAAAACCCTAAAGACTCCATAAAAAAACTACTAGATTGAATATATGAATTCAGAAATGTAGCAGGATACAAAACACCCCAAAATCCATAGCATTTTTATATACCAATAATGAACTCTCAGAAAGAGAAACTAAGAAAATAATCCCCTTTACCATTGCAACAAAAACAAATTACCATACTTAGGAATAAACTTAACCAAGGAGGTAAAAGACCTGTACTCTGAAAACTACAAGACGTTCAAAAAAGAGATAGAGGAAGATACAAGTGGAAGAATATATCATGTTCATGGATTGGTAGAATCAACATCATTAAAATCTACAGATTCAATTCAATCCCCATTAAAATACCAATGGCATATTTCACAGACCTACAACAAACACTCCAAAAAAAATTTTTTTTTTTAAATCCAATCACTGTGAGTGATCCTTGATCTTCAACTTGTGGCAGAACAGAAAGAAAGCTTGGGCCCCACATCCCAGAAAATTGCTGCCCTACCTTCTTTGGTTATTTCCTTCATGGCCCCTGATGGGGTTTGGGGGTGGGGGAAGGTCAATGCAGTCAGCTACATTTTATTTTATTTTATTTTTAAAATATATTTTATTGATTTTTTACAGAGAGAAAGGGGGAGAGAGAGAGTTAGAAACATCAATCAGCTGCCTCCTGCACACCCCCTACTGGGGATGTGCCCACAACCAAGGTACATGCCCTTGACCGGAATCGAACCTGGGACCTTTCAGTCTGCAGGCTGACGCTCTATCCACTGAGCCAAACCGGTCTCGGCCCAAAAGTTTATATGGAACCCAAAAAGACCCTGAATAGCTGCAGCAATCTTGAGAAAGGAGAACAAAGTTGCAGGAATCACAATATCACATATCAAGTTATACTACAAAGCCTCTGTGCTCTAAACAGCCTGGTACTGGCACAAGAACAGCTAGATAGACCAATGGAACAGAACAGAGAACCCAGAAATCAATCCAAGCCCCTATGTTCTATTAATATTTGACAAAGGAGGCAAGAGCATACAATGATGCAGAGACGGTCTCTTCACTAAATGGTGTTGGGAAAATTGGAAAGGTCCATGCAAAAAAATGAAACTAGACCACCAACTTACACCATACACAAAAATAAACTCAAAATGGATAAAACACTTAAATGTAAGGTATGAGACCATAAAAGTCCTAGAAGAAACTATAGGCACCGAAATAATCTCAGACATCTCTCGTAGCAATATGTTTACCGATACATACACCTCCTAGGACAATAGAAACTAAGGAGAAAATAAACAGATGGGACTACATTAAAATAAAAAGCTTCTGCCCAGCAAAAGAAACCATCAACAAAATAATAAGAGAGACTACTACATGGGAGAACATATTTGCCAATGATACATCTGATAAGGAGTTAATCTCCCAAATATATAGGGAACTCATACCACTGAACAAAAGGAAGATAATCCAATTAAAAATGGGCCAAGGACCTAAATAGACACTTCTCCAAAATGAAATATAGAAAGCCAAGAGACATGAAAAAATGCTCCAAGTCACTAATCATCCCAGAGATGCAAATCAAAACTACAATGAGGTATCACCTCACACTTTTCAGAATGGCTTACTATCAACAAATCAACAAACTGTGTTTGTGAGGTTGTGGAGAAAAGGGAACCCTCGTGCACTGCTGGTGGGAATGCAGACTGGTGCAGCCATTATGGAAAACAGTATGGAGCTTCCTCAAAAAATTAAATATGGAACTGCCATTTGACCCAGTGATCCCACTTCCAGAAATATATCCTAAGAAACCTGAAACACTCAGAATATATGCATCCTTATGTTCATAGAAGCATAATTTATAATAGTTAAGATTTGGAAACAGCCTAAGTGCCCATCAGCAGATGAGTGGATAAAAAACTGTGGTACATCTACGCAATGGAATGCCACACAGCAATAAAAGAAAAAGAACTCTTACCATTCGCAACAGCATGGATGGACCTGGAGAGCATTATGCTAAGCGTAATAAGCCAGTCAGAGAAAGATAAGTATCACATCATCTCACTCATATGTGGAATCTAATGAACCAAATAAGCTGATGAACAAAAATAAACCCAGAGACATAGAAGCATGTGCAGACGATTGACAAGAGGGAAGGCAGGGGAGGGTGGGTGCGAAGAGATTAACCAGTGAACTTGCATGCATATATGCATAACCCGTGGACACCGACAATGGGATGGTGATGGTTTGGGGGCAGACAGGATCGGCCTTGGAGAGGTTAATGGGGGACCTATGTAATACTTTCAGTAATAAAGATTAAGAAAAAAGAAAGACAGAAAATAGTAAAAACAGCTTGTCTTGCCCTGGCTGGTGGCTCATTTGGTTGGAGTATTGTCCCATACACCAAAAGGTTCTATTCCCGCACAGGCCACATTCCTAGTTTGTGGGTTTGATTCCCTGGTCCGCTCATGTGCAGGAGGCAACTGCTCAATGTTTCTCTCTTACATCTCTTTCTTTCACTCTCAACGTATTTGGGAAAATAAAATTAGAATTTAAATTTAAAAACGTGTCTTTCCAGAATACTATTTTCTCTAGTGAGCAGTTTTTATGAGCCGCGTTGTGTTTTCTCTCTGATCCCCCACCTCCTTTTTTAACATTTCTGTGGGGTAGGAGGTTTATTGGTCACACACTATTAGATTTGGTTAAACTCCCCTATGGCCTTAGTAGGAAATGGGAGGGGGAGTTTGTTATATCCACTCCACAGGTAATATTTTTCCCTGAAACTGGTCTTACCAGAAGCACCAAGTTGCCTGCATCTTTCCAGTCTCGGTATAACAAATGTATTGTGCCTCATGGTGTTTCCAGAAAGTGCCAGTGCAGGGCAGAGTTCCCTGCTGTCTCTTAGCCCAGGGCCGAGGAGAAGTGGCTTGGGAGCTGTTGGCCGTACAGAAAGGCCCTGGGGCACCCAGGTCGCACTCCACCTCTCCAGGTGGCTCCCGATCGCTGTGCACTGTCTGTGGGTTCCACTGCATGTAAGAAAGTGTGAGGTCCCTGCTCTAGACCAGCCATGATTTGAGAGCCAGAAAACCAGTTCTGATTGGAGTGTGTTATTTCCATGAGGCTTCCAGGAGGCTTGGCGTAAGCTGTGCCTTCTTTCCAGGCTTCTGTTGCCCCTTAATGCCTCAGTCTGTTTTCCAAAGGCATTGCTATGATTTTGAGAGTTTCTTTAGGATCCTTAGAAATAATTGGCCCCACCAATTGTATATAAATTGACACAAGTATGAATCTACTTTCTTAATGCAAATGGACTGATATTACAAGGACCACTCTTTTTCTCTTTTGTCTTAACAATAAATCATACTACAACTATTTTTTCTTACTATTTTTTAGTTTCATAAAGGTTTCTTTTTCATATTTGGTGTTTTTGCTTTGTATTGTTGGCTAGTGCTGTGGCCTGTTTCTGTTGGTCTGCCATTTTTTTAACCTGATAAACATGTTTTCTGTTACTCCTTCCTATTTTGATATAAATTTTTCACATTCATCATTTCTTAGTCATTTTTCTCTTCCCTTCTCTTCCCCTCTCATTCTTTTCCCTTTCCATCTTTTTTTTTAAAAAAGATATTTTTATTGATTTCAGAGAGGGAGAGAGAGATAGAAACATCAATGATGAGACAGAATCATTGATTGGCTGCCTCCAGCATGCCCCCTACTGGGGATCGAGCCTGCAACCCAGGCATGTGCCCTTGACCGGAATCGAACGCAGGACCCTTCAGTCTGCAGGCTGACGCTCTATCCACTGAGCAAAATCAGCCAGGGCCTCTCTTTCATCTTTTATTCCTCTCCTTGCCCCACTCCTTTTGGGGTATTTGCAACCTCAAAGACAAATGATGCTACCTGGAGGTATTTCCTTATTTTACAAACATTGCTCTTTAACCATGATATAAATCATATAAAATATGATATATATTTTAATCACATAATCATATAAACTAAACATTTTGTAAGTTCAAAGAGCTGTTGGTGCTGAGTCCCACGGCCGCTCTGTGTGTGTATGTGTATGTGTATGGGCAGTGCTTACCTTGTGTTGACTCTTCCACGTTGTCCTTTTCTTCCAGGTTGCTCGGAAGAGGCTCAATGTTTGTGTTTTCCCCAGATCAATTTCAGAGACTGCTTAGAATTAACCCAGACTGGAAAACCCATAGACTTCTCGACTTAGGTGCTGGAGATGGAGAAGTCACAAAAATCATGAGCCCACATTTTGAAGAAATTTACGCCACTGAGCTGTCTGAAACGATGATATGGCAGCTTCAGAAGAAGAAATACAGGTATAACTTTTAGACATGATTTGGGCTGTTTTTCTTGATGGTAGGTGTCTTTCTTCTTGAGAGCATATTATTTAATGATATGCATAAGAAACAATTTTCCATGATTAGGAACTAAAAAGAACAACTTTCCACATTACAGTGAAGTGGACTTGAGAGAGAAGTCCGCTTTCCGTGGCAGAGTTGGGACTACTGGGCAGAAGAGAGCAGGTGGGAGCCAGCTTGGAAAGAGATCAGATGTTCCCTGGTTAGAATCTGGCTTTCTGAAATATTTTAATGAAAAAAAATCTCATTGTAATAATCTGTAATATAGAATTTACTGTTCTATTCATTCCTAAGTGTGTGGTTCAGTGGGGTTAAGCACATTCACATTGTTGTGTGTAACCATCCAGAACCTTTTCATTTTCCCAAGCTGGCTTCATACCCATTAAACACTGAACTCCCACTCCTTCTCCCCAGCCCTTGGCAGCCACTGTTCTACTTTCTGTCTCTACAAATTTGACTACTCTAGGTACCTCAAATAAAAGGAATTTACCGTTTTTGTTCTTTTGTGACTGGCTTATTTCACTTAAAATAGTACCTTCAGAGTTCATCCATGTGTAGCAGGTGTCAGAAACCTCTCCTTTTGCACCCCTTCATCTGTCAGTGGACACCTGGGCTGTTCCCACCTTTCGGCTGTTGTGAGTAGTGCTGCTGTGAACCTGGGTGTACCCATACCGGTTAGAGTCCCTGCTTTCACTTCTTTTGTGTATATACCCAGTGGAATTGTTGGGTCATATGGTAGTTCTATGTTTAACTTTTTTGAGAAAGACATGTTTTTACTATTTTTACAGAGAGGGAGGGAGAGGGAGAGGGAGAGGGAGAGGAGAGGGAGAGAGAGAGAGAGAGAGAGAGAGAGAGAGAGAGAGAGAGAGAGAGAGAGAGAGAGAGAGAGAGAGAAACATCCATGTAAGAGAGAAACATCGATCGCTTGCCTCCTGCATGCGCCCCAGCCAACCTGGGATGGAGCCTGCAACCCTGGCATGTGCCCTGACTGGGAATCGAACCGTGACCTCCTGGTTCATTGGTCGACGCTCAATCACTGAGCCACACTGGTTGCTGTTTAACTTTCTAAGGAATTTTTTCCCATAGAAGCTACACCATTTTGCAGCAATTACATGAGTTTCAGTTTCTCTACATCTTCGCCAATACTTATTTTCTTTCTTTCCCTTCCTCTCCCTTTCCTCCCTCCCTCCCTCCCCACCTCCCTCCCTCCCTCCCTCCCTCCCTCCCTCCCTCCCTCCCTCCCTCCCTCCCTGCCTCCCTCCCCCTCCCCCTCTTCCTCCCTTTCTTTCTTATAATAGCCATCCTAATGAATATGAAGTATCAAATCTTGGTTTTAAGACCGTCCATTGCTTGGGAGACTTAGGAAGAAGGCTCTTTGCTCAGTATGCTTCTGTTGAATGGGAGAAAAGGGGGCTGAGTATAGAATGGGGAGGTGGGGAGGGGGGGGGGACCTAAGAGAAGCTGGGCTTCGCCTTAGAAAGGAGAAAGAATTACATACTCACTTTCCTATCCCCCTAAGTTTCTGCTTATACAGTGTGTCAGCGTAGCTCCCAGAGCAGGACAAAGCGGCTCTTAGAATATTGGCAAAACACAGAGATGTTCAGCCTGGGGCAGAGGAGACCGTAGGAAGGGGTGGAAGGGAAGGTTACTGCACACAGATCTCTAATGGGGTTTTTCATGGAAGAAGGGAGCACGTGTGTGTATGATCCGGCACAACTGGGCCTTAGAAGTTGAGTTAGAGGTCAAGGAGATTGACCTTCCTCCCAGCTCCAGCATCCAAGTCCTTGTCATCCTCAGAGTTTAAAAAGCAGTCAGGGGTGTCACAGGACTGATTCATAAGACCTCCCTTAGCTCCAGCTATCTGTCGCCGATAAATCCTCCTAGGTCTGTGTGGTGATAATTAAACCATATTCCTTCAGTTAGAAATTAATTTACTGTTTCACATGTCTGACCTTTGTTATAACAGTAGCTTAAGTCATGCTGATATTTCTAATCTGACTCTCCGCCCACTTAAAAAAAATCTGTGTTTTGAAAGTAAGTGTGGGAAGCAAAGTGAGTTTTCCCCAAGCAGCCCTCAAGATATGTTTAGAATTTTCTAGGTTATCTCTGCTATATCTGCTCAGCATCATGAAAGACTTGTTTACCAGACTCCTTTTTCTTAAATCCTCACCCGTGGCCATGTTCATTGATCTTTAGAGAAAGATTGAGAGAAAAACATTGATTGGTTGCCTCCCGCACATGCTCCAACAGCGGATTGGACTTATGTATGTGTCCTGACCGGGAGGTGAACCTGCAACCTTTGGTGTATGGGACGACGCTCCAACCAACTGAGCCACCCGGCCAGGGCGGGGATCCTTTTCCTGTCTGTTGTAACAGGCATCGCCTACCACATTCTGATTGCTATAACCAAGCAGGAGTGGAGAAGATATAAAATGCCGTGATGGTGTGGCTGAAAAAGACGCTTGATATAAGATCTCCCCCTTTCTATGGATAAAACATTGTAAAACACTAGGAGTGTTCTTTGAGAAAAAGAGGGCAGAGGGGAGGGAGAGACTGAGGGCTGTGGTGGTGTGTGGACTGCTCTGCGTGAGCTCACGGCTTTAATGGGGTGTCCTGTGCTTTCTCTTCCGTAAAGGTATTTAGACGTGAAAAATTTTAAAGTATGAAGTCGTATCTCTTCTTCTGGGAACAGATATGCTCAATAGGTCATAGGTTGAAAATGGGAATTATCTGTACCACCCCCAGCCTTTCTTAAAATTAGGAGAGGGTGAAGACCTGGGTGGGGATAGTAACTGGGACGAAGGGATAAAGAGGGGAATGGGAGACATCTGTAATACTATCAACAATAAAAAACATTTTTTTAAATAGGAGGGACACTAGGAATAGAAACCATAAATGTATTTTATGATTAAATTCCAGTTTATGTAGAAAGTAGGACTCTTCATTAATTGATGTTCAAGGATTTGATACTTTAGTTTTATAATCATTTTTATCATATTGTCATAATTATTAAATAATGATTAGCTCTTGAAAAGAAAATTTTATGTTTTGAGATTTTGAAATAGGCGAAATGCTAAATTTAAGGAAATATGGTAGCTATTTTTCTCTTGCCCTGACCCTTTTATTTCTGCAAATATAGGTTATAAATGAAGAATTTAAATTCACTTTGAATTAGAAGATAAAGTGAGAGCCTTTACTGGCATCTCAGTTATTTTTAAAGGTGTCTGTAAGGGAGTTTTGTATCAATCCAGTTCTTTCTGATTTTTTCAGAGTGCTCGGTATAAATGAATGGCAGAATACAGGGTTCCAGTATGATGTCATCAGCTGCTTGAATTTGCTGGACCGCTGTGATCAGCCCCTGACTTTGTTAAAAGATATCAGAAGTGTCTTGGAGCCAACTAGAGGCAGGGTCATCCTTGCCCTGGTCTTGCCCTTCCATCCCTATGTGGAAAACGGTGAGTGTGGTCAGGCCGTTCTTCCCCAGCATAGGTGGTTATTGGTGTTTGTGATTCTGTTTCGTGGAATGGCCTGGAAAATACTTCCTTGATGAGTGTTCATCTCGATGTGGATTTTTTTGTTTTGTTTTGTAGTGAATCCTCACCCGAGAATATTTTTTCCATTGATTTTTAGAGAGAGTGGAAGGGGGGGTGGGGAGAAACATCTCTGGGAGAGAGATACATTGATCGGTTGCCTCCTGCATGTGGCCCAGCTGGGGCCAAGGGTCGAACCTGCAACCCAAGTACATGCCCTTGACTGGGAATCGAACCCATGACCCTTTGGTGCATGGGTCTGGTGATCTAACCACTTCGCTACCAGCCAGGGATTGATGTGGCTGTCATAGAACTCTAGTCCCTTTGCAGTGGTAATAATTAGTACTCAGTTGGGTCTGCCCACTCCAGATGGGAAGCCTACTGTGGCCCATATTTTCTGCTTTTAAATGGAGCTTGCACCATGTATTAGCTTATAAGCTGAGTCAAGCTATAAATGATGCCTTTAAATCTTCCCTTATATACTTGCAGAATGTTGTAGCTGTTTTGTATTTTAAATTTCTTGTCCCAGACTATAAAAATGATAATTGCTGTCACCTGTTTTTCCCTTTTTGTGTTCCAGCTTGTATCATTTCTTTGTGTAACGTTTGGTTTTCCATTGTGTGGTCTGTCCTTCAGCACTACTGAAGGGAGAGTAGATGAGAAGAAGTGGTTTGGTTCTGTTCGTTCAGATGCCCTGTGGCTAGTGGCAGCTCATACTGATTCAGTTTCAGCTAGTGTGGTTTGCATTTCAGGTCACGTTGAAAGTTATATGACTTTAAGACTCTTGCATTTTTGTAAGTTAATGTACAGTAATATAAAATTATCTATATATAAAAAAGCCTAAGCGACTGTTACGACCAGTTGACCAAATGATCGGTTGACCAAACAACCGGTTGACTGGTCACTATGACACGCACTGATCACAAGGGGGAAGATGCTCAAGCAGAAGCTGCCCCCTGGTTGTCAATGCGCTCCCACAGCCAACCTCCTGTGGCTGGCCAACCTCCCGCGGTCCCTCCCCCTGGCTGTCCGACCCTGATCACTGGCCAGGCCAAGGGATCCCACCCGTTCATGAATTTGTGCACTGGGCCTCTAGTTTATTGTATAAGTAATACATGTTAATATTTTTAAATCTTTAGGTTATTTATTTATTCTTTACTGCCTAGCTCAGCCTGGGTTCAAAACCTCTAAGAGCTTGCAGACATTTTAAAGAAACCTATTATTTTGTAAGCATTGTGGTGAGTGGATGTCTGTGAAGATCTGTGGATCTGTGTTGCCGCTCACTAGCTCCTTCATTTCTTCTTGTCTTTATTTCCCCCCTCAGGTTTGACTCTGTATATTTAATGCTTGTCTTAACATTTACCAAATGGTTTTAGATTTGTGTTGATAATAGACAAAATGGAGGGTGGGAAAGAAAACAGACATATGTTCCCTCCCCCATCTCTATTTTTACATCCCTGTTGTTGAGCTGTTTGTCATGGTAAAGAAAAGCTGCTGTAGGCATGAGTGCCCCTGTATCATACACGTGTGCTGTACAGTGAGTGTCCTCGGGGTGACTCTGTGCCAAGCCTGTGACCGAGCCTCAGCCCGCCTCTGCGGCAGTCACGGTCATCAGGTGTAAGCCTGGCTTGCTGGGTCCTGTTGGGCAACCACTTGACAGAAATTGAGTGCAACTTCCTGGCATAGGGGAGGTGGAAGCACAGGGGGAGAAATACCAGTTTGACCATGACTTTTATTTCCTTGTGCTTCCGACACTAAATATTGAGAGGAAGTCACGTTGGATAAGAGGGCGGTTTCCAGTAAGGACTAACACAAGCTCCTTGATGGTGGCTACAAGGGATGCCTGCTGAATGCCAGGTGTCTGCGTGACACACAGCACCTGAGATGAGAAGCGTGGGTGCTGGGGGTGCTGGAGGCGCTGTCAGTTTTGCAGACTGCTCCTCGCACTCTGGCATGGCTTCCTTTCTCTAGGCCACTGAGTACTAGATCCTGATGCTCTCCAAGTGGCACTGAGGACTGGGAGTGCGAGATGATCTTGCTCTGTGAGGTCATACATACTGGGCTGCTTTGCATACCTGGCTCAATTTATCTTTTAACAAAAAGCCATTGTATATTAAATTATTCCTTGTGTGTAATTTTTATTTGACTAGAAATTGAACCACAGTGATTTTGTTACTTAGGTTAATTGGGAAAAAATGCAAAATTGTGTCTTTCTAAGTAGTAATATAAAGTTTTCTAATCGTGTGTGTGTGTGTGTGTGTGTGTGTGTGTGTGTTTGTGAGTGATATTTTAAATAGGAATTTTTCTTCTATCATATTTTTTATTTTTAAACTTTCCCCAGCTTTATTGAGGTATAGTTGACAAATAAAAATTGTATATATTTCACAGACAACAGTGTGGTGATGGCCAGAGGGAGGGTGGGTGGGGCCTGTGTGGAGGTGGGCAAAAATGGAGGGAAATGAGGACATTTGTAATAGTGTCAACAATAAAAATAAAGTTAAAAAAATTGTATATAAGGTACACAATGTGATGATTTAATATATGTATATTATGTAAGTGATTATCGACCTCCTCATATAGTTTCATTTTGTATGTGTGAATATGAACACTTAGGACCCACTCTCTTAGCATGTCTCATATAGTATACTATACAATATTATTAACTACTAGAGGCCCAGTGCATGAATTCGTGCATGGGTGGGGTTCGGCCAGCCTGCCCAGATGGGGGCCCAGACCCATCCCCGGGTGGTTGGTCAGCCAGCCCCGCCCCTGATAGGGGTGTTGGGGTTGATCGGGGGCTGGGCCGGCTTGGCAGGGGGGTGGTGCCAATCAGGGCCCGGATCAGGCTGGTTGGCCGCTGTAGTGTGCGTCAAAGCCACTGGTCATTCTGGTCGTTCCGCCGTTCAGGTTGCTGGGCTTTTATATATATAGACTAGCCGGCCCGGGGAGGGGCTGTGGGAGGTTGGCTGCCGTCCCCGTCCCCGATCGGAGTGGGGGAGCTGATTGCGGTTGGGGCCAGCTGGGGGGAGGGACTGCGGGAAGTTGGCCAGCCATCTCTGCCCTTGATAGGGGTGTGGGGGGCCAATCAGGGGCTGGGCCAGTTTGGAGGGGAGGGGCTGCAGGAAGTTGGCTGGCTGACCCTGCCCCCGATCAGGCCGGTTGGCCGGCCGCAGTGCACTTCATAGTGATCGGTCGTTCCAGTTGCTTGGCTTTTATATATATACACACACACATACATATAGACTAGAGGCCTGGTGCACGAAATTTGTGTATGGGGGGGGGGTCCCGCAGCCCAGCCTGCACCCTCTCCAATCTGGGACATCCTTCTCATAATCCGGGACTGCTGGCTCCTAACTGCTCACCTGCCTGCCTGCCTGATCTTCCCTAACCACCTCTGCCTGCCGGCCTGGTCGTCCCCAACTGCCCCCCCACCCCCTCCACCGGCCTGGTCGCTCCCAACTACCCCTCTCTGCTGGCCTGTTCACCCCTGACTGCCCCCCCTGCTGGCCTGGTCGCCCCTCACTGCTCCCCCTGCTAGCCTGGTTGCCCCCAACTGCCCCCCGCCCGCCGGCCTGGTCGCCACTTACTGCCCGTCCCCCCCTGCCGGCCTGGTCACCCCCACCTGCCCCCCCCCCCCCCCCGCTGGCCTGGTCTCCCACAACTGCCCCCCTGCCAGCCTGGTTGCCCCATGCAGCCTGCTGTTCAGTCGTTTGGTCGTCCCTTACCCCCCTGCTGGCCTGGTTGCCCCACACAGCCTGCTGTTCAGTCATTTGGTCGTCCCTCACTAACCCCCCTGCCAGCCTGGTCACCCACACAGCCTGCTGTTCGGTCGTCCATCTGGTTGTTTCGGTCGTGATGGCCCCTGGCTTTTTATATATTAGGATAGTCACTTGCTGTACACCAGATCTCCAAGACCTAGTCATCACCTGGCAGTTTGACTAGCATCTCCCCACTTTTCCCACACCCCTGCCCCTGCCAACTATTGTCCTCTCTGGTCTAGGAGTTTGGCTCGTTTAGTTCCCACACATGGGTGAGATCATACAGCATCTACCACTTCACTGAGCACCAGTCCTCCAGGTTTGTTCCTGTTGTTGCAAGAGGCTCTTCCATTCTGTTTTAGAAGGAATAATACCATGTATACATAGGGAGTTGATATTTTTATCTTTATCTTACTGAATTCTCTTAGTGTTTCCAACAATTTTTTTATAGATTCTCTTGTGTTTTGTTGATACACAGTTACAGCATCTGCAAATAATTTTGCTACTTTTCATTTTCAGACTTTTTGATTTTGGTCCAAGTGAATTGGTAGTTAATTCTAGAAAATGTTAATAAAAAACAGTGGACATTTTTGTCTTCATTTTGAGTTTAATGAAATGTTTCCACTTTAAATATGATACTATCTTTTGCCTTGAGGTTGATGTTGTTTGCCTTGAGCTACATATTTTTTAAATCCTGTTTTAAGAGTTTAAAAAATCGGGAATCACTACTGAATATTTCACTGGTGTTTTCAACATTGATGGAGGTGTGGTTATGCTGCCTTTTCTCCTTTGACTTTATAAACTAAAAGCACTTTTCTTATATATATATCCAGCCTTGCAGTTCTGGGTTTAGACTGGATAGACTTGTAACGCATCACTGGATTGTTTTTTGAAAATTCTAAGTAAAATATGAATGTTGACGCTGGTGAATGATGTTCAGTCTGTGTTTATTTGGTGGGTGTTATCTGTGTCATGTTTTGGTATCAGTGTTCTGCTGGCTTTGTAAAAACTGATTTGGAAGGTTTTTATGCTCTCGGACAGTTTAAATGGCACGTGGTTATCTAGTGAAGTTTAGTGGTTTTCTCCGGTGACAGCAGCGAGGCCTGTGCTTTTTGAAAAGTAGCCTTTGGCAGCTTTCTCACTTTTTTCCATGCTAATTTTTCTAGTTAAATTAGACACATTTAGTCTAAGAGCTCCCATCTGTCTAAATAGACCAAGCAAGACTGGCAGGATGTTTCCTGGGAAGAACTTGGGCTTTGAGGGCAGCCTGTGTTAGAAACGTGGGTAGCCCTTACTACCTGGGCCTCTCATTAAGCTTAGTGTTTCATCTGTAAAATGGGCTAATACTTACCTGGAGGTATGCTGGCTGTAAGGATTAAATAATCTGATGTAGAGGGTAGTGCTCAACGGTGTCTGTTTTAGCACTGGCATTTGCCATGCCAGATTTATGTTACCCCATCCCATTGTTACTTGGTTTTTATTTGTGGCTTTATTGATCATATTTGTTCACAATTCTTCAGTCTGAAATATTTGTCAATGTCCTTTAGATCTGCCTGTCAAGCGCCTTTAACAATAATGATCATAACCTGACGTCTTTATTCTGCTTTCTGATTTCAGTTCAGAGTTGGCACTTGGCATGGGTTTATGTGACTTGCTCCACAGACTCAAGTGCATTCCTATTGGCCGGAGGTGCAGTTCGCCTCTTACACAGCAGGGGGAGTGGGCTCATTCTGAAAGCCCACCACCATCTTTCCCTATGTGGCTTAAGTGCCCTTGTAGGGTGTGTAGACACTAGAACCACGGCTCTGTCTGTTTCCCTCTTTAGTTCTTTCAGTATTATTCTGTTTTCATTGTTATGGGAAACTTAATCTAAAGAAAGCTGTCGCATAATCCTTTCCAGTGCCTATTCTGGGTGCTCAGATAGTAGCAGTCTTTATGGAGGGGTGTGAGGGTCGATGGCTAAGCAGTGAATGTGCGTCATAGCTCATTGAAGTGCAGAAAAAGTATTTTTCTATAGAAACATTGTTCAGTTGCATTCATATAATGACATCTGAGAGCCTACTACATACCAGGCATTGCCGAGACAGTGGAAATACAAAGATATAATGAAAACATGCTTCTAGCCTTAAAACACTCACAGAATAGTACCGAAGGCAGATGTAAATGGACAGTGCAGGGTAGTCTGATAGGAAATGTGACAAGGTACTGTGGGTTTCCGTGCGAGGTGACACGGGAGCTGTGTTGGTTTCTGTGAAGCTTTTTGCTCGGCAGAGGGAACAGCATGAGAAGAAGCATGAGAGCGTGGACAGGGGCTGGGAAGGACCCAGGGCAGTGCGCACAGGCCTTCAGCTTGCACTCGTAAGGTGCTCAGTAAGTGTTGTTGGCTAGATGGATGAATAAAAGAATACACATTAGCCTGGCCGGCGGGGCTCAGTGGTTGAGCATCGACCTGTGAACCTTGAGGTTACAGTTCGATTCCCGGTCGGGGCACATGCCTGGGAATCGACCCCCCAGTGTGGGGTGTGCAGGAGGCAGCCGATCGATGATTCTCTCTCATCATTGATGTCTCTATCTTTCTCTCCCTCTCCCTCCTCTCTGAAATCATTAAAAATACATATTAAAAAAAAGAATGCACATTATACATATACCAGGCACTCTTAATAACATTTTATCTAGCTTATTTTGTTGTAAGGACATAGTATATAATATATATAACATACAAAATATGTGTTGGCTGTTTATGTAAGGCTTCTGGTCAATAGTAGGCTGTTAGTAGTTAAGTTTTGGGGAATCAAAAGTTATAAGTGTATTTTTGACTGTTCAGGGGGAGAGGAAGTTGGTGTCCCTAACTCCTGCATTGTTTAAGAGTCAACTGTATATTACTTTTTATGCCAATTGTTTAATTTCTATTTCGATGTCTAAGATACACACATACATGTTCACACATACACTGTACTTAATAAAGCATACATACACAACATATGTATACACACAAATAAAATGTGTTTACATGCTCCCCCTCCTCTTTCCATTTTTTCTGGCATGTGTAACTAGAAAGATTGAAGATTATAGATTTAAGTCATCCATCATGCCAAACGTTTTCAAAGGGATCTTAAAATATTTAAATTCTATCTGGGTTTTAAAAATAAGAGTACACTTATTTAATGCCATTTTAAAAGAAACACTTTAATGAAGTAAAAACAATAGGCTGTAACTCATATTTAGTAGTGAGTGTACACTTGCAGGCACTTTAAATTTTTTTTTGCACTGAAGTAGCCTTCAAAGAACAATCCATAACCTGTTTTCTTGGCACAGTGTAGAAATGCAGAGTTGGCTGGGGTGATCAGTTCTGAGGTTTTCTCTGTTCAACCTTCTGCTTTGGATTTTCTATATTCTAGCTGCCGGGTTCTTACTCTGTATTCTATGCTAGTCTCTCTTTGTTGGAAGCATTTTGCATACCTGGCCGAGAATGTGCACTGTGCCATTCCCTGAGGCAGTACTGAAGGAGATGATTTTTGCTCCAAGGTACTTTGTGAGATGATTTTTCTCCAGCTCAGATTTTGACCCCTCCCCCCCTCCCTCCCTCCCTCCCTCCCTCCAGCTTAATCTCATTGGGCCACCACGTGTACAACCCATAGACGGTTCCTCCACTCAAGACTGAGGCATATGGTATGACTTCACATCTTCTTCAGGGTCATGGTCATCACACACCTCATGTTGAATGAAGCACATATGGGATGCATGGTATAAAACGAGCTTTCTGGAAAGTGTTAGAATGCTTGGAATTCTTTTAGCGAGTTAGGCAAGGGTGTGCAGTTCCGTTGAGTTTGAGTGTTCGGTAGTTACTGGGGTTGCATCCTTCCTTGTGCCCAGTTGTCTTTTCCATTCATCTTTGTTTATGTTTTTAAAGCCTGGTGGCTATATGTCCATTAAAACTACCATAACTTCTGAATTTTCAGTGACGTAATTGAAGGTTAAATAATTCCTATGGTCGTTCATAGTTGTCCAGTGCTGTCCTGTTTTCATAAGTGTTGTCTTTCTCCTGCAATAGTCAGTAAGCCATATTTAAGGTTACATAACCAATGATGCACACTGAACACAACATATATGCCATCTTGCATTCTGGGTCCTGAGTGCCCTTCCCGTACTTTAAAGGTCAAGTATTTAGCAAAGTTGTGGGAACTGAACGTTACTTTTCTTGTTCAGATGCCATTGCCACAGCCCTGGCTTAAACGTGTTGCAGTTCCGATTCCCAGGCCTTCTGCAGGCCACTTTGCCCCTTTGCTGGAACAGATGCCAGCCTCGCTAAGAAAAGAGTGAACGGGCGTTAGAATTATTCAGAGCGAGCGGCACCTCTGGCGGGCACACCACTTCTTAGTGTATCTCTGCAGATACACCAGAATGAAATGATTCCTTAGACCAAGGGTCCTCAAACTTTTTAAACAGGGGGCCAGTTCACTGTCCCTCAGACCGTTGGAGGGCCGGACTATAGTTTAAAAAAAACTATGAACAAATTCCTATGCACACTGGACATATCTTATTTTGAAGTAAAAAAACAAAACGGCAAAAACACCCGCATGTGGCCCGCGGGCCGTAGTTTGAGGATGCCTGCCTTAGACGATATTCTCTCCTGCTTGAAAATTCTTTTTAAAAGTGATTTTTAAAAAACACCTCTTTCAGAAACCTGTTACATTTGCCCTTTAGCTGCTGTTTAGGAGGAAAACACCCTTAGTAGTACATAAGCTCAGTATTTTGTATAATTTTAACTCAAATCTGAACGTCTGGTCGTGTGTCACGGGACCTGAGCATCGCTCTGCGGGCTGTGCAGCAGCGCCTTGTTGGAAACACCTGTTCACACCGGGCTTTGGAGAGACGCTGGCCGAGGTGGCCGGGCATTCTTCCTGCCGCCCAGCCCCGGAGACTGAAGACGCAGCCAGCTTTTAGTCCCGTTAGCTGTGTCTTCTCAGCTGTGAGTTTCTGTCTGCCTTATTGGCAACAAATAATGTTTACTATATAGATCGATCCACAGGTGTGTGCAGCACCGATGTGGTGTCCTGCGTACTGTACAAAGGAGCCCTGCCCCCAAGCACCCTCGTCTGCACTGAAAGCATTGCCAGTAGCCACTGTGCTTCCCAGAGTCCGTCACTGCGGTGCCTGCTGGTCTCTGCTGTGCCGGGCGGCTTTGGGCGGCGTTTACCTGGACAGGTTCTGTGTGAGAACTCCCTGCATGTGGAAGCTCGGCAGGAAACCATCCTATTGATGGCGTGTTGGCAGCTCAGTGTTCAGTCAAGCATGCTGTATCATGGCATGACATCTTTCTCGTACTTTATACTTACAGGTTGTTGACTTGTTCCCACATGTCTCTTATTATAAAGTTCTTGAGCAATTTCCTGAAAAATACGTCTGGCACTCTTTTTCTGTAAATGCAAATGAGAAAAAAGTGCCTCTGTCTTAGGACCAGAAGTGCTGGATGTGGCCCCCCCCACGCCCCAGCATACCTATTCCTACCATTAACTCTGATTTTTTTAGTATATTAAGTAGAATTTATGGCTGAGAACTATCAAGTTTCAATCTCAGCTTATCATTTGAGATTATCATTGAGTTTCTCAACAATAGGAGACAGTAGCTAAGGATGAAAGTTACCATGATGCTCTCTGTGTCTCTTAAACTGTTTTGGATTTGAAATAGTTACAACCAGCCACAGTGTAAAAGATACTTTACAAGCATTGGTCTGTACCTTTTGTGAATCTTCTTTTTCTTTGTTTCTTAGAGTGTTAGATTTTGACTGTCAAAAAGAAAAGGAAAATGTTAAGAGATATTTTATGTACTCAAAACAATTGCGGCGGGCACCTCCCATAAGATTGAGCTAACTTAATATTTAATGCTGTACAGTAAGAGTTAGTCCTTTTCATGCCGTTTCTGTGATGCTTTTATTATATTAATAAAATAACTCACTTATATTGATTGTTGTATTTATAGCAACCCTGATATCACACATATAGATCCCCTCTTATAGCAGCATATGAGCACCCAGCAGACAGGTACTCTTTCTCAAAAGCTTTAGGCTTTTAAAAAATATTTTAAGCAACTCCTAATCTTTTTGTTAACTCTTTTTTGCTCATTCTTTTTTAAAAATATATTTTTATTGATTTCAGAGAGGAAGGGAGAGGGGAAGATAGAAACATCAGTGATGAGAGAGAAGCACTGATTGGCTGCCTCCCATACCCCCCACTGGGGAGCGAACCTAGTCATGTGTCCCAGTCTCCTGGCTCATGGGCCAGCGCTTAACTGCTGAGCCACACTGGTCAGACCCTTTTTGCTTATTCTTAACTCCCCGCTTCCCCCCGCAGCAGACAGATAGCATATAAGATGGTTTTGAAGAAGGGTCCTTATTCCAATATTACAGGTTTTAAAGAGAAAACATCGGGTCCTCTGGTCAGTGACGATGGCTGGGATGAAATGTGCTTGCTTCTCCGACTCCCCAGCAGGCGGTATTTCCTGCCGCCACTTAGGGAGACGGTCACGGTCACGAGGAGAGCTGTTCCGAGGCTCCGCGTGGAGAGGGGGGAGTCACTTCCTTGTGATGATAGTCAAGGCTTTGGGGTCCAGTGCAAGGCAATTGGACTTACCCTGGTGAGGATGACGAAGATCCCGAGCACCACGACCACGTAGAGGGAGAGCAGAGCCAGCAGAGCCGCCAGGAGCCCCCGCAGGGCCTTGCCCGGGCCTCGCACTCCTGGTCAGTGGCAGAGCAGAGACAGCCAGTCAGTGGGAACTTACTACTGGGTGCACATTTAAGGCTCAGCTGAAGCTGCATGTAGAGGTAAAACACTCCACTTGGCAATTCATACAAATGTGTTTATGGTCTTTTGCTTTTAAAGACATTCAAGTATATGATATAGTTAAAGCCTGTTCATCAGTTTTTTAAAATGTATTATACTGAAAATGTTACTTGTTTTTAAAACTAAGAAGTTTTAAAATTCAATTGTCATAAAGGTAAGAATCACTTTTTATATAAAGTGTTGCTTGAAGTTAGGTGGATATTTCAAGGCAGTTAGTTCAAGGGCATGGGAGGTGCTCTTGGTGGAGATGGGTGCAGTGTCTGGGAGTCTGTCTGTGGGTGGAGATGTGTCCCTGTGCTTGTCAGCGCTGCTTGCCTCGAGCTGTTCGGAACGCTCCTGACTAGTGCCATCTGGCGTGGGGGCCTCCGTGCTCGCTACACACTTAAAAGACAGCTGCTGTTCCATGCCCCTTCTCGCTCATGAAGTCTTGGAAGGAGAATTATTGAGTCCAGTTTCCCATTCTGAATTCTCTCTCCTCGCAGGAGGTGTGCTGGGCTCTCCGGAGGGGTGGGGTAACACGCTGTCTTCAAGTACTTGATTATTTGAAGTGCAAAATACAATTTGATTTGTAATCATTATCTGAATAACCTGTACTTTTCAATTACATACCTGTAGATGCTTATCCTGTGAACTCGGTTTATACAATGTATATTTTTTTCTGAAACTAACAAATTAACTATAGTGGGAAAACTTGAAAAAAATGTTTCAAGTGACAAATTAGGAGTTCTGCGGAAAAGGCAGGAGTTTTCCATGTCTGTCCACACGGAATGGCAGGGTCAGGGACCCTTCGGCTCCTCCCCAGATTAGTGTTTGTTCTCCATGATGCATGTTTTCTCTGGGCCCAGTTTATCGATCACAATGCGCCCTGCAGTGCTTTGTTCTCGATGGTGTGATACAGGCCAGTTCTGAGAACGGGGCGGTTAGCAAGGCATGGGCGCTCCACTACTCACCGCCACACAGCAAGGGTCACCCTCCCTAGTGACATCGGGGCGTGGGGAGAGGTCGGGCGCCGGCGTACCGCCAACTGGAGGCTGGAGGGGCGCTTCCAGGGGTTTTCCAGCCAAACCGTGCGCTGGCCTGTGCTCGGGTCAGGGCCTTCCCTGGCCAGGGCACTGAGGCGCAGAGCTGTGGCGCCCCGAGTGTAAGGGGGCAGCGTGTTTAAAGGCCGCCAGCGTGCGGTGTGCTGGAGCACAGCCGTGACCACTGACCTCTCACCACCAGCACGGTCCCCGCTCCGGCCTGCTTGGCCCTCGGGTCCTCTGAGCTGGGCGAGGCGAGTCCACAGACGTAGATGGCGCTGTCATTGGGCGTCAGCCGGTTGACCGTGAGGGAGACCTGGTTCTGTGCCAGGGCCTTCCTCACTGTAAACTTGTCGGCCTCGCTTGTGCACCCGTCCGCGCAGAGGGTCTCCGTCCGGTGAGCCCCATAGCGGAACCACAGGCTGCTGGGGGGCTCGGCAGGGCAGCCCACTGTGGAGAAGGAGCAGGGCACGGTCACAGCCCCTTGCGCGTCGTCTACTTCGAGGACAGGCGGCTGCGAGACAGAGACAGTGCAGCCGCCCGCGGCACCTGGAGGAAGACAGCTGCTGCTTTGATCTCGCTGGCATTTGTGGGCCAGGGAACCCAACTTTCTTCTTACCTTACGCTCAGCACAAACAAGACTGAAACAAGACACCAGGGCCCTCACTCCCTAACTCCCCATGTTTCCTGGCCTGCGGCTCACAGCGACGTCTGGTTCCTTGGGAACAGCCCCAGAGAAGTTCCAGGGGGGTCGGCCCTGCCCGAGCAGGTGGTCGGGGTCCCCGCGATCACGCTCGGCGGACTGGCTGACACGCTTCCTCCTCCGGACCCGGCCTCGCAGGACTCGGGTCCAGTGCGGTGCTGGGATCAGCCCCTCAGGCAGGTGTCGCTGCCATGACGGAGCCGCGTGAGCAGGAGGCATTTGGGGTTTGCCTTGTGGGGTGGGATTGCTAGGGATTCATGGGCCTTCACAATTGCCCCTTTGTGAGCTGGGTTGTCTCTGTGGGCAACATTGTGCAAGGCAAGAAGTACACCTGGGGAATGCCGCCCCGGCTCGTTGCTGAGCAGAGGCCTAACGGGCCAGTCCTGCCTGGCCCAGCAAATTTGGTTTCCCCCGGCCACGGTCGCTGCTTGGATGGAAACATTGGGACGACAGGCACAGGCCTGAGGTGGGGTCCTGGCTCTGCCTGCTCTAGGGTGTGTGGCCCAGCGTCCTCACTAGCAGAACGGGGGTAGCATCCTGCCCCTCGTGGGGCTAGTGAGACCACTGATGCAGCAGGATGTTTAAGCAAAGGTAGATATCGCTGCTTTCCTGCTTCCACAGTGCCCCACGCCATTGAGAGATACTTGCGGGCGTCCCAGCGGGTGTTAGCAGGCTGGGACTGGACACTCAGGCCATGCCGTCCACCGTGTCGTGCTGCTTCCCGTCATGCAGGTTGACCCTACCCTGACCTTACCCGGCGTGTGAAGCTGGGAAGCCACCCAGGTGTTTATCCCTTTGCACTCGCCTGCTTTTTTCTCGATTCCTTTATTCCAGTGCTAGCTGTGTCGAGTCACACTCGACATCCGAGTGCAAAAGGTTATAAGTGGAGATTCTGCCACAGCCCGGGGGGTGGTGAGCTCGACCTGGAGTAGCATTGGTTGAGACACATTAGAGTTATTTTGGCCACTTTTTAGTCTGACTTCTGCCTGGTTGTATGTTTCTAAATGGCCTGTGTCAGCAAATGAAATGGAAGAGAGACCAGCTGGTCTGGTGCTCGAGTTCCGGACGGGCCTTGTTCACTTGCACTTTCTTACAGGCCTGGTTGTGAGGCAGAGCTGTTCTCGCCGCGTTTTAAGTTTAGCATTTGTACAATTTGAGACGAGCTGGGAGCTTTTAAGTGACCTCATAAACGTGAGCCGTGGGAGAGGGTCCGGTCACCCGGAGCACCGCTGGCCCGGGCAGGCTGCACAGGCTCAGCAGCAGCGCACGCCTCCTGCCCACACGTCACCTTGGACGCTAGCGAACACTGACTTTCAGCGAGTGATCATTTTATTTGGAGGCTTTGACTTGGACTTGGGCCAGTTGGAATGTAACAGATTAACCAAGTGTTTCAGTTACAAGTCCTCTGTGGGAAGGAATTCTTAAAAGAGAAGCTGGCTTTTTTTTGGTTTGTAAATCCTAACCCTAGCTGGTTTGGCTCAGTGGATAGAGCATCAGCCTGCGCGGACTGAAGGGTCCTGGGTTCAATTCCAGTCAAGGGCACACGTCCCGGTTTCTGCCTCAATCCCCAGTAGGGGGTGTGCAGGAGACAGCTGATCAGTGATTCTCATCATTGATATCTCTCTCTCTCTCTCTCTCTCTCTCTCACTACTTCCTCTCTGAAATCAATAAAAATACATTTAAAAAAATCCTAACCTGAGGGTATTTTTGCCATTGAGTTTTAGAGAAAGTGAAAGGGAGGGAAAAGGGTGGGGGGAGAGGGGAAGGGAGGAAAGGAAGGAAAGAGGAAGGAGGAGAGAGAAAGAAAGGGAGAGGCAGAGAGAACCATCAGTGTGAGAGAGAGAGACATAGATTGCTTGCCTCCCACACATGCCCGACAGGGTCAGGGATCGAACCTGCAACTCAGGTACATGCCCTTGACCAGGCATTGACCCCAAGGCCCTTCTGTGCACAGGTTGACACTCTAAGCACTGAGCAGCAACCAGGGCAAGAGAAGCTGACTTTTAGCACTTTCCTTGGAGAGCTAATGCCCAGGATAAAAGAAATATTTGCAATTCTGGAGTTTTATATCTCCGCCTATTTCCAGTTCTGCAAAATGAGTCTGAGTGGGAGCAAATCAGTGGTAGGGTTTCCTGTTGTGAGAGCAGACTTGTGAGGAAACTTCCGTTTCTTCCTGCCCAGTTAAGCAACATCTCCAGAAAAAGAGAAGTTGGGATGATGTGCACACACAGCCTGCTCCTGTGAAAAGTTGATCTGTAAGCTCTCATGTTCTGGAGGATTTTTCAAAGGCAGTACCCTCTGAAAAGGTTGAAAGTCTGTCTCCTTGGGGGAGGGAATTTAAAAAGGTTATTTTACTGTTTTTAAAAACAAAACTAGAAAATAAGTTAAAAGCGAACTTTTGACACTGAGAAAGCCTTTAAGGACAGTCTGAGCGTGCGGGGGCAGCAGCTGGCCCAGCGCTCCCCGGCCGGCCCACCGCCTGTGCCCCGGCCCACCGCCTGTGCCCCGGCCCACCGCCTGTGCCCCGGCCCACCGCCTGTGCCCCAGGCCCACCGCCTGTGCCCCGGCCCACCGCCTGTGCCCCGGCCCACCGCCTGTGCCCCAGGCCCACCGCCTGTGCCCCGGCCCACCGCCTGTGCCCCGGCCCACCGCCTGTGCCCCGGCCCACCGCCTGTGCCCCGGCCCACCGCCTGTGCCCCGGCCCACCGCCTGTGCCCCGGCCCACCGCCTGTGCCCCGGCCCACCGCCTGTGCCCCGGCCCACCGCCTGTGCCCCGGCCCACCGCCTGTGCCCCGGCCCACCGCCTGTGCCCCGGCCCACCGCCTGTGCCCCGGCCCACCGCCTGTGCCCCAGGCCCACCGCCTGTGCCCCGGCCCACCGCCTGTGCCCCGGCCTACCGCCTGTGCCCCCGGCCCACCGCCTGTGCCCCGGCCCACCGCCTGTGCCCCGGCCCACCGCCTGTGCCCCGGCCCACCGCCTGTGCCCCGGCCCACCGCCTGTGCCCCGGCCCACCGCCTGTGCCCCGGCCCACCCCCGGCCCACCGCCTGTGCCCCGGCCCACCGCCTGTGCCCCGGCCCACCGCCTGTGCCCCAGGCCCACCGCCTGTGCCCCGGCCCACCGCCTGTGCCCCGGCCTACCACCTGTGCCCCTGGCCCACCGCCTGTGCCCCGGCCCACCGCCTGTGCCCCAGGCCCACCGCCTGTGCCCCGGCCCACCGCCTGTGCCCCGGCCCACCGCCTGTGCCCTGGCCCACCGCCTGTGCCCCGGCCTACCGCCTGTGCCCCTGGCCCACCGCCTGTGCCCCGGCCCACCGCCTGTGCCCCAGGCCCACCGCCTGTGCCTTCAGGGAGCACCTTTAAAAGAGCAGGGTTCTACTTTAAAATTATACCAGTGACAAGCTTACAAACATGAGGTGCACCTAATAGAAAAAATAGAATATTGAGAGTACAAGTGAGAAATCACCCATATAGGTCTTTCACCCAAAATAACCACTGTTAACATTTTTATATTTATTTTTAACAGGTAAAAAGTTAATTTTAAGAGCTTTTGCTGCCTTCTGTGCCCTATGACCCAAACTTTGTGGGCAAAACTGAGATCATTAGATTTATCAGAACTCTGATGAGATTGTTAGAACTGCGGGGTGGGAACCACTTTCATGGATGAAAACAGAAGCAGCAGAGTTTAAACCCAGGTCTGTGAGAGGGCGGTTATTCTTGGGAAAGGAGCTGAAGCAGCCCCCCCGCCCCCCCCCCCCCCCCCCCCCCCGGAGTCTTTCTCTCATGTACAGACGCAGCTTTTCAGAAGCTTGCTCTGTCCCTCTGTGCGGGGTGGGACCTCCGTCACTGATGGCTGGCACCTGGGACTGCAGGACGCTCACCCTTGGGTGAGGTCCTCTCTGTAGAGCAGCGAATAGCAAAGGGGATGTTTCAGTGCTAACCTGAAACTTCCTCAGCTGCTCTTTTATCACCAATTTCCCTGGGGGAAAGGAAACTTACCACTTTAGACAATTTCCATCATGTTATACGTTTGAAAATTATTTTGTAGGGGCTTAAAATATAAATGCATTTGGCAAAAAAAGAGCAATTGATTTAAGTCAAGTGGAGGAGAAAAAGCAGCTTACCGACACAGCACAGAATCAGACCGACTTCCAGGCCGAGGAGGGCCCTGGCCGCGTCCACAGCCTCCATGTCTGTGTGTGGGGTGGGGAGCGTGTATTTGAAGGGTGCTGCCGTCTTTTCCTCCTTTTAGAAAGGAAGAACTGAAGAGAGGAACTCTTATTAAGGAACCATAATCAGGAACTTTTTGAAATTGTGTAAATATTGTTTGTAATGCAGTTTCGCCATTTGAAGTTGAGACTTGAGCCTAGAGCACATTCCTAGGTGTTCACATGATACATTTGCCTCGGCTTTTTACAAAGCCTCTCAGTGCTAGGTGGTCTGAGTGAGCCTGGATTTGTGCGTGTTCCCGGGAAGGAGCATTACTTCAATGTCCAGCGCAGTTCCTTCCGGTCCTGGGAGTCACTGCTGGGCCTGGCGGAGCGAGGTTCGTGAACAGTAAACACGTCGCAGTGTAATGAACAATGCGCTGTGTGCCGTAGTGGCTGTGCCAGTTTTGTGTGACCCCTTTCTACTGTGTCGGTGAAGCAGGTGTGTGGAACCTGTCATCCATACCTCCCAGCCCTGCTCCCGCCCCCCTCCTGCTCAGGTTCTTTCTAAGCAACAGAAACGGACTCTGCTGACCTAAGCAAAAGGGAATTTAAGGAAAGGATGGAGGGTCACAGAGCCACTGGGAAGACGGGAGAATCGCATGGGGGCTGCAGCCAAGAAGAATGCCCCGGTCACTCCATCAAGCTGATCTGAAGCCCACGCTACGGCCAAGCACCTGACCAGTGCTGCCCCAGCCTTGGCGCCCCGCCACTGCTCCACCCCCAGGGGGCGGGGGGGGGGAGGCTCCGTCCTCACTCCTGGGGCACCAGCTCTTCATGCCAGGGCCGAGCGCGTGTGTCTGAGCTCGGGCCACGTGCTGGTGCTGGTGGCAGGAGAGTGCGTCCTGTGACACCTTCCCACTCAGTGCCTGTGCTCTGGGCACTGACAGTGACAGTTTCCCACGTACAGAACGCTCTCCCCAGTCTGCGTTTGTAACACTTAATTTTTGTGTGTTTATTTTACATCACCATAGTACCGACAAGCACCCTGAATTTACATTATGTGTGTGTCTCTCTAGTCGATGCTTGGTATGTATGTGAACTTGAAGACCTCCCTCTGCCCCTGTGATGCTCAGATGTGGAGGAGGCTGACACAACTTCAGTGCAGGGAATGCGGGGCACACCCGTTCTCACTCTGTCTCTGGTCCTGGAGCTTTACTTTTATGAAGTTGTTTTGAAAAGTTAGGAGTGGCCCTAGCTGGTTTGGCTCAGTGGATAGAGCATCGGCCTGCAGACTGAAGGGTCCCAGGTTCAATTCCAGTCAAGGGCACATGCCCAGGTTGTGGGCTCGATCCCCGGTTGGGTGCGTGCAGGAGGCAGCCAATCAATGATTCTCTCTCATCATTGATGTTTCTATCGCTCTCTCCCTCTCTGAAATCAATTTTATATATATATATATATATATATATATATATATATATATATTTATATATATATTTATATATATTATTTATATATATTTTTTAATATATATTTTTTATATATATATATTTTTTTTTTTAAAGAAAAGTTAGGGAGTGGATCAACTTCTCTAGAAAAGAACACTGATTATCTATTTTTATACATTAAAATCCTGTATTAACCTAGTTTTATTTTCGGCCTAATAAACCTCTCTAATTAGTATGTTGCATAAGTTTACTACAGCAGTGGTGTTTCCTTGTATTTATCCAAAACCCTCTTTCCAGTATCACGTGTTGCTCCTGCCTCGGTATTCCAGTCCTTAGTGAGTTTTGGGGCAGAACCCGACGCTCCTGCTGCTCTGTCACCCACTGGCCTGCCAGCCGGCTCCTCCAGCCTGGCTCCGTCTGCTCCTTGTCTCTGTCCCTGACCTCAGGGGCCTGGGAGGGAGTCAGCAGAGCACCCAGCGCTTGGCACCCTCTTCCCTCCCTCCCTCTTCAAACAACTTGTTTGTTCAAGAATTTAACTTAACGTTTTATTTGTTTTAGTAGGTGGCAAGTGGGAGAAGCCATCAGAGATTTTGGAAATCAAGGGACAGAACTGGGAAGAGCAAGTGAACAGTCTGCCTGAAGTTTTCGGGAAAGCGGGTTTTGTTATCGAGGCTTTCACCAGACTGCCGTACCTGTGCGAAGGGGACATGTACAACGACTACTACGTCCTGGACGACGCTGTCTTTGTTCTCAAACCCGTGTAACCCGGAGAGTCTGCGTTCTCCATTACGCAGGGGAGGTGCTGGGGACTGCCGGGCTAAAGATCATGTAGGAATTTAAAAAGCCAAAATACTAATTATTTCTTTGTAGTGTGTAAAAGGAATGTTTTTTTAAAAAACAGCCCAACTCTTTGGTGATTTTATCCGCTCTTACTCAGTATGCAGGTCTCACTCCAGTTACAGGAGGTATTTTTTATACTCAGTTGCAGTGGGGACTCCTTCCCGTCCTAGCAATAGTCATGACTTCTCATGGGAACAGCAGATGCGGATTGTTTCTGACGAAGCGAGGACTGGTGGTGAAGGGGTCCTTCAATTGCAAACACTGGTTGTAAGGTGTAGCCACGGGCACTCTTTCCTGTTTAGACATCTTTCTGTCCTTCTTCAAGAAAATGTTTTAATCATGCTAATAAACGCTTTTGGCGATGGCTTCGGTATCAGGTTTGAGTTCATGAAAGGCTCCCAGGACCTTGCACTGCTTTGACTTCAGGGACACCCCAACTATCACGTTATGTGGAAGATGCAGCTGCAGGAAGGACTGAGGCGGGGGGAGGGCGGGAGGGGGGGCTGTGAATTGTGAACACTGAGGCAGTCAGACCAGCCGTCAAGAGAACCACCTCACTTGGATACAGTACTTCAGGGACTACCACCCACTCCCCAATTCATGTTGATTTGGGGAATGCAAAACACTGGGTCTGCCTTTGTGGTAGCTAACGTCCTACACTCAGAACTTTGTGTTTCTGGACAATCTCAGGTTCTCAGAACTGAAACATTCAGTTACGTCTACCAAAAAAAATGGAGCCTAAAGATGTTTTAATTCCACTTCTTCCCCTACACTTGTATACCTCTTTCCCAGAACTTGGTTCATCCTGAAATCCTTCCCTGAATTTATTAGTTGCCAAGCATATGGGTTGATGAAGACTGTGTCGGACTTGTGCATTCTAGAATCTGTGAGTGCCTCCACCATATACCCAGAAATGTTGCAATGCAGGAACTCATTAGCTGGTCAGTAACCGTTGTGGATATTCCAAAGAGCAGAGCACTAACCCAGAATCTAAAATCTCGTAATCACAGAGATGCCGATTTGAGATTGCTGTTTATAAACAATATGTTATTGTTACAACTTTATTTCTTTTCCCAGCCAGGTGTTTCACTAAATATCCCCATTTATATGCTCATAGAAGTCATCAAATCAACACGTTTACTGCAACACCTGGGTGTAAAGGCGCGCTGAGGCCTTGAGAAGAATGGCTTCATTATTCATTAGGAGCGGCACTCCCACATCCTCACGCCCGTGTCTCCCGCTGTCATGGTGTAGTCATAATAGGAGTTGGGTTATGTGATTTATACAAAATTGTTGGTACGTTCTAAAGCTTTTTTCCAGGTATTCAAATAAGTGAAGTGCAAATACTTAGCACCATAGACTGTAAGAATAGAAGGCGGAAATGAGTAAACAATGTAGTTCTTGTACAGTTGAGTTTTGCTTCTTTATGAACTGTCTGTCATTTCCAGGGGTTGCTATTAGACTGTTGAACGAGAGTGCAAGAGTGATAGATGTTCAAAGAGGCGGGTTGCCCCAGTGTTTCATAACTTTGAAATCGAGACTTAATTTGATGGTCTGTTCAAAACAAAACTCATTTGTTACTCAAAAAAGCAGAGAAAGCACATACATTTATGCATTTCGAAGATAAAAATCGTTTCTTAAAATTAGATTCTCTGAAGACCTAATTATCTTTGATGTTTTGTGGTGAAAATTTACACTAGCAAATCTCAGTTCCTAGCTGGTCTCCGAAGCCTGGTGGTGCACCACCATTTCACTAGATGGCGCTGTTGCTCACTCAGTGTCAATGGCTTTTTTTTTCCTTCCCTAAATGGAATCATGTTTTCCCTCCCAAAGTACAATAAAGCTGCCTTCTTGTCTGCACCATTCTTTGTGTAAGTGCTTCGTATCAAGTTCAGGTTGTGCTAGAGAAATTAAGAGCTCTATTTGTGGTCAAAGCAGGCTAACTATCTGACCTTAGGTCGTGGAGGAGGGAAATGCAAGCCGCACCTGCAGCTGTAGCTCCTGGCACCTGCGGCTGCAGCCCCTCCGTGCTCAGACGACTGGCTTCGGAGAGGGGAGGGAAGGAGAGACAATGCCCTTAGTGGTTTCTCCCTTGGGCAGAGTAGTTGAAAGCGACAGTGTAATTCCTCGGCTTCTGTGAGTCAGATCAGCTTTTACATAGTTGGCCTGTCACAAAAGAAGCCGGCTGGGAAAGGGAACCTCCGTGTTTCACGGCGTCTTTCTGAGGAAAGCTTTTTTTGCCTTCGTTCTGAGCCTGGGATTCAAATAGACTCAGAATAAAGCAAGCCGTTTCTACCAGTTGCTTCCCAGCACTTGGTGACTGAGGAAGCTTCATGGTCTTTTCCCTCTAACGACGACAGCACGTTGAACGTGGGCTGAGGTGACCCCCACGTGTGTGCAGGCGCCCGCATGCTTCCAAATAAACTTACATTCTATGCACCATGTGAAAGCCGGAAGACGGACCGCCAGTCAAGGCTGTCTGGTCTGAGCGGTACGCCTAGGTTCATTATTGACTCCAAAGAGGATGCTCACAAACTTACAATCAGCTTACCAGAGATATGCAAATCACGAGTTGGCAGGAGGAAGTTTACACTGTATCTACAATAAGAAACGTGTGTGACCTACGTGGAAAAAGGCACCCAGGTCGTTAAGGAACTAGTACTGCCATATGAAATTCAACAGCCTGCCTTTTGCAATTAGTGGGTTCTGAGATAATAGCTAGGCAACAGTGGACAATACAGTAAAATTCCACACCTACTGTAGCTATCTGTATAGGTGTTCATATTTTGCTGCTTGCTTAGTCAATTCTAATATATTTGTGTTGTCTTTGTCCTCTATGTAGGAATTCTAACTTTAAAGTTGTTGCTTGCTTTTTAAAACTCATTTTAAAATAAACTTTTATTTTGGAATAATGTTAGATTTAAAGAAAACTTGCAAAGATAGTACAACCAGTTCCTGTATACCCTTTATCTAGTTTCCCTAATGTTAACATCTTAGTAGTCATGGTATATATGTCAAAACTAAGAAGTTAACTTTGGTACATTAGTATTAAGTACACTACAAGCCATTGGCCCATTTTTTTTGCTAATAAACTTTTCTGTTTTAGGAGGGGATTCAGGATACCATATTTAATTGCTTACTTTAAAAAATTTATTATTATTACTGATTTTAGAGAGGAAGGAGGAGAGAGAAATGTCGATGTGGGAGGGTAACATCAATTGGCTGCCTCTTGCATGACCCCTACTGGGGATTGAGCCTGCCACCTGGGCATGTGCCCTGACTAGAAATCGAACTGTGACCTCTCGGAGGATAGAATTGTTAGCTTACTGAAACAGTACCATGATTTGTTTTTCTTCCAATTTTTTATTCAAGTAAAATACACATAAAAATTACCATCTTAACCATTTCCAGGTGTATAGTTCAGTGGTATTTAGGACATTCAGTGTATAGCCATCACCATTTCATCTCAAAGACCTGAAACTCCCCACTAAATACAAATCCCATTCCTTCTTTCTTTATTTTTTTGTTAATCCTCACCAGAGGATATTTTTCCCATGATTTTAGAGAAAGTGGAAGGAAGTAGGAGAGACAGACAGAAACATCAATGTGAGAGAGACATTGACTGATTGCCTCCTACATGTGCCCCAGCTGGGCTGGGGATCGAGCCTGCAACCCAGGTACTCGCCCTTGACCAGAGTCAAATCCGGGACCCTTCAGTTCATGGGCTGATGCTCTAACCACTAAGCAACTGGCTATGGCCCATTCCTTCTTTCCTCAGCCCATGGCACCATCACCTACTTTCTATGGCTTTTACTACTCTAGGTCCCTCATAAGTGGGATCACACAATATTTGTCCTTTTGTGTTCTCCAGGCTCATCCATGCTGTAGACTGTGCCAGAATTTCTTTCCTTTAAAAAAAATAATTTATTTTTCAATTACAGTTGACATGCAATATTATATTAGTTTCATGTGTACAACATAATTAGACATTACATAAGTAATCATCTCAATAAATCTCACACCCATCTGACACCATATATAGTTATTAGACTATTATTGACTATATTCCCTGTGTTATACTTTACATCCCCATTACTACTCTGTAATAGCCAATTTGTACTACTTAATCCTTTCACCTTTTTCACCCATCCCCCCAAATGGCAAACGCAAAGTGGTCTCGGTATCTGAGTCTATTTCTGTCCTGTTTCTTCATTTATTTTATTTTTTTAATTTTTTTATTTTTTAGATTCATTTATTGATAGACTAGAGGCCCGATGCACGAAATTCATGCAAGGGGTTTGGCTTCCACCGCCACTGTGGCCACCTCTGCCTCGGCCCCCACCACCGGGGTTCGTCTGAAAGGACCTCTGGTCTAATTAGCATATTATGCTTTTATTATTATAGATATGTATTTATTGCCATTTTATTGTTCTTTTCTTCTTCTTAAAGAAGACTCTTTAACATGTCATGTAATACTGGTTTGATGGTGATAAATTCCTTTAGCTTTTCCTTGCCTGGGAAGCTCTTTGTCCTTCAATTCTAAATGATAACTTTGCCTAGTGGAGTAATCTTTGTTGTAGGTCCTTGCTTTTCATCACTTTGAATATTTCTCACCACTCCCTTCTGGCCTGCAATATTTCTGTTGAAAAATAAGCTGAAAGTCTTATGGGAGCTCCTTTGCAGGTAACTAACAGCATTTCTCTTGCTGCTTTTAAGAGTCTCTCTTTAACATTTTGCATTTTTTAAAAAAATTATTGATTTTCTAGAGAGAGGGTGAGAGAGAGAAACATTGATGTGAGAGAGAACCATCGATCAGTTGCCTGTCACATGCACCCCCACTGGGTATTGAACCCACAACTGGGTATGTGCCCTGACCAGGAATCAAACCTGTCACCTTTTGGTGTATGGGATGATGCTCCAACCAACTGAGTCACACTGGCCAGGGCTTCACCTTTTGCATTTTAATTATGGTGTCTTGGTGTGGACCTCTTCAGGTTCATCTTGTTTGGGACTCTGTGCTTCTTGGACTTGTATGTCTATTTCCTTCACCAGGTTAGGGAATTTTTCTGTCATTATTTTTTCAAATAGGTTTTCAATTTCTTGCTCTCTCTCTTCTCCTTCTGGTACCCCCATGATGCGAATGTTGGTTTGCTTGAAGTTGTTTCAGAGGATCCTTATGCTATCCTCATTTTGGGGGATTATTTTTTCTTTTTGATGTAATGATCTGACTGGGTATTTTTTACTTCCTTAGGTTTCAAATTGCTGATTTAATTCTCAGCTTCATCTACTTTATTGTTGATTCCCTGTAAATTATTCTTCATTTCAGTTAGTGTATTCTTCGCTTCTGACTGGCTCTTTTTTATGGTTTCCATGTCCTTTTTTATGCTATTGAAGTTCTCATTAAGTTCATCTCCTCTTCCCCTAAGTTCAGTGAGCATCCTTATGACCAGTGTTTTGAGCTCTGCCTCTAGTAGATTGCTGGTCTCCATTTTGTTTTAGTCCTTTTTCTGGAGTTTTGTTCTGTTCTTTCATTTGGGTCATGTTTCTCTGTCTCCATGTGTTTGTTTCTATGTCTCCTGGACCTGGTAGAGTGACCTAATATAGTAGGTGTCCTCTAGGGTCCAGTGGCACAGCCTCCCTGATTACCTGATCTGGGCACTCCAGTTGTGCCCCACCCACTGTGTGGACTGTGTACATCCTCCTGTTGTATTTGAGCCTTGATTGCTGTTGGCATGTCAATGGGAGGGGTTTATCCCAGGCTGATTGGTTGCAAGGACTGGCTGTGACCACCAACCACCGTGGAGGATCAGCTGTGCAGGAGCCCACCTCACAGAGCAGGACTAACTTCAACAGAGCTCTGGTCATGCTGAGTCAGCCCCTTGAGTGTGTCACTGTGGAGGTGGGTTGGGTGATGCTTCAATGTGTTCTGAAACTGTCCACTGGTTGTGCTGGCTCTGGGGCCTCCGGGAGGTGCAGGCCAAGGTCAGTCACTGCCTGTGCTCTGTGCAGGGCCACCCAGCATGAGATACAAGGCAATTTGCAGATAGCTGATTCTAGTGCTGGGCCTGTAACCACTTATCAAGAGGTATGAAGCATGCTGAGGCCAGATGCTGCTTGTTTGTTAAGTTTTAGGAAAGTCTGAAATGTGAGCCAAGATAGGCCTTATGGAAAAAAACCCCCTGGAAATGGGTTGGGTGGGCCCACAAGTTGGGTGGGGTGGGGGGTCTCAGGGAATCGCCAGGGTAGGGCAAACAGTGTTAGCCAGGTTGATGGAATCTCAGGTATGATGCCTGCCTTCTGGCTCTGTGGGGAGAGCTGATCAAAGGAAAATGGCCTCAGCCAGCACTTTTATCTGGCAGAAAGCTGTCCCCCAGCTCTCTTACTGATGGCAGACAATTCGGCTCCTCCCTGGGTGTCCCTGGTGCCTTTCAAGCTACTGCCCAGCGCTGGAGCTCAGAGGGAGTGTCTGAGTAAGTCCATGGATGTGCCCCTTTAAGAGGACCACCTAGGACTCCAGCAGCTTCCATGTCACTCAGTCATAATCCCCGCTGGTCTTCATAGCCAGAAGTTATGGGACCTTCTCTTCCCAGCACTAGATTCCTGAGCTGGGGGGCCCTGGTGTGGGGCTGGGACACCCTCACTCCTCAGGGGGAACCTCTTTAGCTGAGATATCCCTTCTGATTTTTATCTGCCACACATGGGTGTGGGACTAGCATGTTCCATATCTCTGCCCATCCTACGAATCTCTATGTGGCCTCTCTCTCTCTCTCTCTCTCTCTCTCTCTCTCTCTCTCTCTCTCGTTAATCTTCATCCGAGTGGAAGGGAGGAGGAAAGACAGAGAGAGAAACACTGATGTGAGAGATACACATCGATTGGTTGCCTCCCACACTATCCCGACCAGGGCCAGGGATCGAACCTGCAACCAAGGTCCATGCCCTTGACCAGAATCAAACTCGGGACCCTTCAGTCTGCAGACTGATACTCTATCCACTGAGCCAACTGGCTAGGTTGTGGCTTCTTTTAAAATATAACTTGCCTCCCTTTTTCTTATTGTTTAAAAAATATATATTTTTACTGATTTCAGAGAGGAAGGGAGAGGGAGAGATAGAAACATCAATGATGAGAGAGAATCATTGATCAGCTGCCTCCTGCACATCCTACCCTGGAGCTCAAGCCCACAACCTGGGCATGTACTCTGACTGGGAAATGAACTGTGACCTCCTGGTTCATAGGTCAATGCTCAACCACTGAGCCATGCTGGCTGGGCTCTTTTTCTTACCCCTTCCCTTCCCTTCCCTTCCCTTCCCTTTCCCTTTCCCTTCCCTTCCCTTCCCTTCCCTTCCCTTCCCTTCCCTTCCCTTCCCTTCCCTTCCCTTCCCTTCCCTTCCCTTCCCTTTCCCTTTCCCTTCCCTTCCCTTCCCTTCCCTTCCCTTTCCCTTCCCTTCCCTTCCCTTTCCCTTCCCTTTCCCTTCCCTTTCCCTTCCCTTTCCCTTCCCTTTCCCTTCCCTTCCGAGAGAGGAAGAGAGGGAGCAAAAGAGAGAGGGAGAGAGAGATCTGTTGTTCCACTTATTTATTGGTTGCTTCTTGTATGTGCTCTGACTGAGGATCAAACCTGCAACCTTGATGTACTGGAATGATGCTCCAACTAACTGGGCTACCCAGGCAGGGCTTTTAAAGAAAATATTAAAGGAAACAGCAAAATTTACTGGTATTTATTAGGTGCTTGCTTTACATAAACACTCTGCTCCTTATTGTAAATACAGTTAAATGGACAATCCTTGCTTTGTGGCAGTATTTCCTTTCTTTTATTGGAGGCGACACTGTTTAACATTATACATCACATCATTGGTACACTGTATTGTGTGTTCACACCCCAAACCAAGTCTCCCTCCTTTCATCACCATTTATCTCCACTCTATCCCCTTCCTCTCCCCTCCCACATCACCACACTGTTTTCCGCATCTATGGGTTTTTTTCTCTTTTTTTGCTCAATCTCTGCACTCCCCCAACCCAGTCCCCCAACCCCTTTCCCAAACACTGTCACCCGGCTCTCCATCTATGAGTCTGTCTATTTTGCTTGTTAGTTCACTAGATTCCACAAATGAGTGAAATCATATGGTACTTGTTTTTCTCTGGCTTATTTTATAATGAGTGTAATGCTCTCCAGATCCATCCATGCTGTCACAAAGGGTAAAATTTCTCTTTATGGCCGAGGAGTACTTCACTGTGTAAGTGAACCATAGTTTTCTTATTCCGTTATCTACTGATGGGCACTTGGGCTGCTTCCAAATCTTGGTTATTGTAAATAATGCTGCAATAAACATAGGGGTGCATATGTTCTTTCAAATTAGTGTTTTGGGTTTCTTCAGATAAGTTCCCAGAAGTGTAATTGCTGAGTCATAAGGCAGTTCCATTTAAAAAATTTTTTTAGGGAACTCCATTCTGCTTTCCACTGTAGCTGCACCAGTCTGCATTCCCACCAGCAGTGCACGAGGGTTCCCCTCTCGCCACATCCTCGCCAGCACTTGTCTAGTGATGTATTGATGACAGCCATTCTGACAGGTTGTGGTGATACCTTGTGGTGGTTTCAATTTGCATCTCCCTGATGATTAGTAACAAGGATCTTTTCCTATGTCTATTGGCCACTGTATGCCCTCTTTGGAGAAGGGTCTCTTCAGGCCTTTTGCCCATTTAACCTGACTCATTAAGAAAAAAGAGAGAGAACACAATTAAATAAAATCAGAAATGAAAGAGGAGAAGTAACAACTGATTCCAAAGAAATACAAGGGATAGTAAGAAATATTATGAACAACTATATGCCAACAAATTGGACAATCTGGAAGAAATGGATAAATTGCTAGAAACATACCATTTTCCAAAACTGAACCAAGAGGAATTAGAGAATTTGAATAGACAGATTTCAACTAGTGAAACTGAAACAGTAATCTAAAAACTGCCCCCAAAACAAAAGTTCTGGACTGGATGGCTTCACAGGTGAATTTTACCAAACATTCAAAGAATAACTAACACCTATCCTTCTCAAACTATTCCAAAAATTCAAAAGGCAGGAAGACTTCCAAGCTCTTTTTATAAGACCAGCATTACCCTCATTCCAAAACCAGATGAAGAAACTACAAAGAAAGAAAATTAAAGGCCAATATCCCTGATAAGCACAGATGCTAAAATCCTCAACAAAATATTAGCAAATTGGATCCAGCAATATATTAAAAAGATCACAACCATGATCATGTGGGATTTATTCTGGGGATTCAAGGTTGGTACGATATCCACTTACCAATAAATGTGATAAACCACATAAATAAAATGAAGGATTAAAACCACATGGTCATATCAACAGATGCAGAAAAAGCATTTGATAAAATTCAGCACCCATTTTTGATAAAAACTCTCAGTAATATTAGAAAAGAGAGCAGGTAGGAGAAACCAAGATGGCGGCATAGGTAAATACCTAAACTGCCTTGCACAACAATATCAAAACTACAACTAAAAGACAAAACGGACACCATCCAGAACCACAGGAAAGCTGGCTGAGTGAAAATTCTACAACTAGAAGGAAAGAGGAAAGCACATTGAGACTCAGAGGAGCTGCAAAAGGCTGAGGTACGGAGACATACGCGCGCAGAGAGGACAGGTGGCTGTCTGCACGGGTGGCTGAGTGCGCGGCTGGCTTTCTAAAGCGGAAGAGAGACGGAAGCTCCCAACTGCGCTGAACTTCAGTCCCGGGTGAGACTCTGGGAAACCAGACTCATTCGGGGAGAAACTGGACTGTCTGGCAGCGGGCAAAACTCAAGGGCGGCTTTCTCTCAGAGGTGCTTGCAGTGATTACCAAGGGGCATTGAGACCCAGGGGCCTCATAGGGCAGGGCTGACGGGAAGCCAAGGCTGTCTGCTCCACCCTGAGACTGCCCCATCAAAGCTGAGCACAGAGGCTTTGCAAGTCTTCTCCCATAAGGTTGTCTCCAGCACAGAAGTTCTCCCAGTGTAGACACAGCTGATCCACACAGCCAGTTGGCCTGGAAGTCAATTCCTCCCAGTGATACCAACAACAATCAAGATTAACTACAGCAAGGCTGTGCACACAGTCCACAAAGGGGTGCACCAAAAACGTCCACCTCAGATAATTGGAGGAGGCTGAGCCACTGGGCCCTATAGGACACCTACCACACAAAGCTACTCTATCAACTCAGGGAAGCAGCAAAAATGCGGAGACAAAGAAACAGATCAAAAATGAAAGAAATGGAGGAAAGCAAACAACTGGATATAGAGTTCAAAACCACGGTTATAAGGTTTTTCAAGAATTTCCTAGAAAAGGCTGATAAATTTAGCAAGACCCTCGAGGATATGAAAAAGGATCAACTAGAAATTAAACATACACTGACTGAAATAAAAAATATTATACAGAGACCCAACAGCAGACTAGAGGAATGCAAGAATCAAGTCAAAGATTTGAAATACAAAGAAGCGAAAAACACTCAACCGGAAAAGCAAAAAGAAAAAAGAATCCAAAAAGTTGAAGATAGTGTAAGGAGCCTCTGGGACAACCTTAAGTGTACCAACATCAGAATTATGGGGGTGCCAGAAGAAGAGAGAGAGCAAGATACTGAAAACCTATTTGAAGAAATAATGACAGAAAACTTCCCCCACCTGGTGAAAGAAATAGACTTACAAGTCCAGGAAGTGCAGAGAACCCCAAACAAAAGGAATCCAAAGAGGATCACACCAAGACACATCATAATTAAAATGCTAAGAGCAAAAGACAAAGAGAGAATATTAAAAGCAGCAAGAGAAAAACAGTTAGTTACCTACAAGGGAGTACCCATACGACTGTCAGCTGATTTCTCAACAGAAACTATGCAGGCCAGAAGGGAGTGGCAAGAAATATTCAAAGTGATGAATAGCAAGAACCTACAACCAAGATTACTCTACCCAGCAAAGCTATCATTCAGACTTGAAGGGCAGATAAAGAGCTTCACAGATAAGAAAAAGCTAAAGGAGTTCATCACCTCCAAACCAGGATTATATGAAATGCTGAAAGGCATTCTTTAAGAAGAGGAGGAAGAAGAAAAAGGTAAAGATAAAAATTATGAACAACAAATACATGTCTATCAACAAGTGAATCTAAAAATCAAGTGAATAAAAAATCTGATGAACAGAATAAACTGGTGAATATAATAGAATCAGGGGCATAGAAAGAGAGTGGACTGACAATTCTCAGGGGGAAAGGGGTGCGGGGGGTGCGGGAAGAGACCGGACAAAAATCATACACCTATGGATGAGGACAGTGCGGGGGAGGTAAGGGCAGAGGGTCGGGTGGGAACTGGGTGGAGGGGAACTATGGGGGGAAACAAGGGGAACAATTGTAATAATATGAACAATAAAGATTTATTAAATTAAAAAAAAACTCTCAGTAAAGTGGGAATAGAGGAAACATAACTCAACATAAAGGCCATATATGACAAATCCAAAGCCAACATCATATTCAATGGGAAAAAACTAAAAATGTTTCTCTTAGTATCAGGAACAAGACAGAGATGTCTGCTTTCACCACTCTTATTTAACATCGGGCCACAGCAATTGGACAAGAAGAAGAAGAAGAAATAAAAGACACCCAAACTGGAAAAGAAGTAAAGCTGCCATTATTTGCAGATGACATGATATTGCATATAGAGAACCCTAAATATTTCACCAAAAACTACTATAATTGATAAATGAATTCAGTAAAGTAACAGGATACAAAATAAATATTCAGAAATCAGTTGTATTTCTATACACCAATAATAAACTCTCTGGAAGGGAAACTAAGAACACAATCCAATTTGCAATTGTTTAAAAAAAGAATAAAATACCTAGGGATAAATTTAACCAAGGAGGTAAAAGACCTGTACTCAGAAAATTATAAGACACTGAAGAAAGAAATTGAAGAAGATACAAACAAGTGGAAGTATATACTGTGTTCATGGATTGGAAGAATTAACATCATTAAAATATCCATACTACCCAAAGCAATATATAGATTTAATGCAATCACTATTAAACTACCAATGGCATATTTCACAGATCTAGAACAAATATTCCAAAAATTTATAGGGAACCACAAAAGACCTGAACAGCAATAGTAATCTTGAGAATGAAGAACAAAGTTGGAGGATCACACACTACTGATATCAAACTATACTATGAGGCCACTGTAATCAAAACAGCCTGGTACTGGCATAGAAACAGACAATGGAACAGAATAGAGAGCCCAGAAGTAAACCCACACCTTTATAGGCACCAATATTTGACAAAGGAGGCAAAAACATGCAAGGGGGTAAAGATAGCCTATTCAATAAATGGTGTTGGGAAAAATTGGACAGATATGTGCAAAAAAGTGGAACTAGACCACCTTCTTACAACAAACAGAAGAATAAACCCAAAATTGATTAAAGACTTAATGTTAGAATCAAAAACCATAAAAATCCTAGAAGAAAACATAGGCAGTAAAGTCTTGGACGTTTCTTGTAGTAATATATATATATTTTTCTGATGTATCTCCTAGGGCAAGGGAAACAACAGTGGTTCCTTTTTAATTCTCTAGTTGTAGAACTTCCATTCAGCTCAATTTCAATGATGGTTGTTGTATAGTTTAGTTGTAATTTTGATGTGGTTGTGGGAGGATGCCAGTACTGCCTTTACCTATGCCGCCATCTTGACTGGAAGTCTTCTTTCCTTTTCATGGCTTAAACATACTCCACTGTGTATAGAAATTGCATGTTGCCTATCCTTTCATTGGTCTGTAATCCCCTGGGTTACTTCCACCTTTTAGTTACTGTGAATAATGCTGCTGTGAACATGGCTGTACAAATATTTCCTCTGAGTGGCTGCTTTACTTCTTTCAGGTTTTTATCCAGAAGTGGAATTGCTGGGTCATATGATAATTCTTTGTTTAATTTTTGAGGAACCTCCATACTTTATTTCATAGTGGCTGAACCATTTTATATCTCCGCCAGCAATGCACAGGTTTCCAGTTTCTCCACATCCTCACCAACACTTGTTATTCTCTGCTTTTCTTTAGAGTAGCCATCCTAATGGGTGTGAGGTGGTATTTCATTGTGGGGTTTTTTTTATTGTGGTTTTGATTTGCATTTCTCTAATATTTGTTTTTATAGCACAACTTTATGGCATTGGGTTCATTTACTAGTAATTTAGCTTGCTTCCTATATCGATAATCGCTGAATGGGAGCCAGTGTTCACTGACATCAAATACTTCTTTTTAGCTATAAAATTTTACACTTTTGGAGAATTAGAAGAATATTATTACATAACTAGGACTTAAGATTTCCCTTTGGATTTTGCAGTCAGTAAGCTGTATTCATGTGGATTAAATACAAGGCCATTTATAAATTACTTTTAGTACATGAGAATGACTATGTAAAACTGGAATGTCATACACCTGCATTTCTTAAGTTCTGGAAAGTAATTAAAAACCAATAGAATGTCCAAATGCTGTTTTCTTATATCCTCTCAGGAGTCAATACAGAATATTGGTTTTAAAGGCCTCTGACCCCTCAGCACTTTTCAAGTGGCAGTGTCGAGGAACTTGAGCAGTCCCTTTATACTCAGCAGGACAGAGCAGGTCTCCTGCACTGGATTTTGCCATCTTGTTTTTATTATTTATTAGTTATAAGGAGGCTATGACTGATGTAAAGTTCTACCAATTATCTATATATACTCTCTCTATATATAAAACCCTAATATACAAATAGACTGAATGGTGGAACAACAGAACAACCGTTGACGAGCATTGACCACCAGGGGGCGCATGCGGAACATGGTGGGCATCAGCAGCAGGCAGTAGAGTGCAGAACATGGTGGGCATCAGCAGCGGTGGGATGGTGGAGCAGGTGAGTGGGGGCACCAGACCAAGGCAGGGTGCTGGTCACTGTCATAGGGGCGAGCCTCTGGTGGTTACTGAAAGTTCTTTGCTCCCACGTGCCGCAGTCCTGCCCAGTGCTCGCATCCACTGCCGGCGCCTGGTGCCGGGGCCTGATTGCTCAGTGCCATTAGCAGGTGTGAGCGGTGACTGCTGGCCCTGATTGCCCCTGAGGGCTTCTCCACCTCCCCCTGCTCCTGAGGGCGATCGGGGCAGGCAGTTGCCTCTCGCACCCGCTGCCGGCAACTGCCCTGCTCACACCCGCTGCCGGCGCCAGAGCCTCTGCTCACACCCACTGCTGGCGCTGGCCCCGCTCTCATGTGCTGCTGGCACCCGGTGCTGATCCCGATCGCTCGGGACCGTCAGCGGGTGCGGTGGAGGCTGCCTGCCCCCATTGCCCCTGAGGACTTCTCCACCTCCCCCTGCTCCTGAGGGGTGACCATCAGTGGGTGTGAATGGGGCTGGCGCCTCAGTATGTGGGAGTGGCAGTGGTAGGAGCAGGGCTGCTGGCAGAGAGGGGATTGGGGGGCCACGGCGGGAGGGTCCGGGCGGGGGCGCGGAGGATGTGCCCACTGCAGCCTCATAGCCCATAGTTCCTGTCAAGGTGCACGAATTCATGTGCTGGGCCCCTAGTAGCATTATAAATACATGTCTGTTATAGAAAAAGCAGAAAATACAGGTGAAAAGAAGAAAATACTAATAAATTTTACCTTCCCCATAACTCTGACAACACCACTATTAACATTTTGATATATACCCATCCACTCTTTTTTCTATGAATATATGTACCCACTATACAAATTTGCAAACTTTTAACATTAAAAAATTGAAAAATGAAAAGGTAATTTGCCGAAACCGGTTTGGCTCAGTGGATAGAGCGTCGGTCTGCGGACTGAAAGGTCCCAGGTTCGATTCTGGTCAAGGGCATGTACATTGGTTGTGGGCACATTCCTGGTGGGGGGTGTGCAGGAGGCAGCTGGTTGATGTATCTCTCTCATCGATGTTTCTAGCTCTCTATCCCTCTCCCTTTCTCTCTGTGAAAAAATCAATAAAATATATTTAAAAAAGAAAAGAAAAGGTACTTTTATTCTTCCAAGATGAATCATGTGAAGTTCATAAACAACTATTTTCTAAATAAAAAAATGACAAAGATGGAAGACACCATTTAGGGCTTGAGAGTGAGCTTCTTGTTAAAAGGATTAACCTGAGAGCCTGGGGAGAATGGGTGTTTGTGAGGATGCTGGTATTTATTTACGTTATTTACAAATAACATAAATAACCACCAGATGAGCAACAGAACAAACAGTACAGTTGGCAATTTCTGAAGAGAATGTCTAATTTTGTCACACAAAATGCCAGCATTAGTAAATTTAGTCAATACTTAGAGGTCCTCAGGTACCGAGATGTTTCGTTAAACGTGAAGGACCGCAAGGCAGCCGCTGGAGCTCACAGCTTCATTTCCATCGGAAAAGAGGGAACACAGTGAGGCCCAACCCCACCGTGCAAACCTAATATTTCCATGTATTTCCTTTGTTTTTCTATAAAAGTGCGTTCAGATGGGTTACTTAACATTCGGCCTTTGGGATATAGAATCATTTCTTTGGGGCACTATCGCTTGGTCTTTGTTAGTGCCCGTTTTAATAGGTGTGTAACCCGTAGAGGTGATGTATTATAGACTACGCATCCATTTCTCTATGGTGCACACTTCGTTTGGGTCTCTTTCTACCACCACCACTTTTTTTTGGCTTATATACTATGTAATGTTGCTGCAGCAAATATTTTGGTGCACAAACCACAAACCATTTTTACTTCTGAGGAGTTCTCTTTTTTTCTCTCCGATAACCTGGTCACGTTTACTGAACAAGGGGTCTGAACATTTTTATAGATCTTCTTACTAAAAACATCTTCTTAGCATGAAAAATTCCAAGCACATAAAAAAGAAAGGTCTTAGACCCCTCCTCACACTCTTCAGCCATTGTCAACCCGTGGCCAATCTTGTGGCACCCACACTCCTGCCCTTCCTTGGTCCCCGTCATTTCCAAGCAAATCCCAGCATCATACTCCAGCTTTGTAAACACACACCTTTAACACACAAGGGCTCGTCAAAAATCCACCTGACGCCCGTCTCACTTACAGACCCACAGGAAACACCAGCAGCGCAGGGCGGCCCTGGCTTCAGAGCCGGCCCTCCCTGCCCGCGGGCAGCCCCGCAGCGGAGCCGGAGCGCAGGTGTCTGCGCGGCCGCGCGGGGTCTGGAGAGGGAGCCCGAGGCGGGGCTGCGACCCGCGGCGGCCGGCTTCCACCTGCGCCGCCCGCCCCGCCCCGCCCCGCCCCGCCCCGCCCCCGCCCCGCATCCCCACGGCGGTGCTCAGAGCGGGGAGCCGGCGCCGCAGGTGAGGCGCGCGCTGCAGCCCTAGAGGAGGACCCCCAGGGCCAGGCACAGGGGACGCGGGCTGGGGGCTCGCCGCAGGGTCTGCCCGGGGAAGGGGCACAAAGCATGCATGGGCGGCAGGTGACAGGGGCTTTAAGGGGTGCCGGGGAGGTGGCGTCCCTGGGAGGTGTGTGAGTGTGTGTGTGTGTGAGTGTGAGTGTGTGTGTGTGTGTGTGTGTGTGTGTGTGTGTGTGTGTGTGTGTGTGTGTGTGTGTGTGAGTGTGAGTGTGTGTGTGTGTGTGTGTGTGTGTGTGTGTGTGTGTGTGTGTGTGTGTGTGTGTGTGTGTGTGTGTGTGTGTGTGTGTGTGTGTGTGTGTGTGTGTGTGTGTGTGTGTGTGTGTGTGTGTGTGTGTGTGTGTGTGTGTGTGTGTGTGTGTGTGTGTGTGTGTGTGTGTGTGTGTGTGTGTGTGTGTGTGTGTGTGTGTGTGTGTGTGTGTGTGTGTGTGTGTGTGTGTGTGTGTGTGTGTGTGTGTGTGTGTGTGTGTGTGTGTGTGTGTGTGTGTGTGTGTGTGTGTGTGTGTGTGTGTGTGTGTGTGTGTGTGTGTGTGTGTGTGTGTGTGTGTGTGTGTGTGTGTGTGTGTGTGTGTGTGTGTGTGTGTGTGTGTGTGTGTGTGTGTGTGTGTGTGTGTGTGTGTGTGTGTGTGTGTGTGTGTGTGTGTGTGTGTGTGTGTGTGTGTGTGTGTGTGTGTGTGTGTGTGTGTGTGTGTGTGTGTGTGTGTGTGTGTGTGTGTGTGTGTGTGTGTGTGTGTGTGTGTGTGTGTGTGTGTGTGTGTGTGTGTGTGTGTGTGTGTGTGTGTGTGTGTGTGTGTGTGTGTGTGTGTGTGTGTGTGTGTGTGTGTGTGTGTGTGAGTGTGTGTGTGTGTGAGTGTGTGTGTGTGTGTGTGTGTGTGTGTGTGTGTGTGTGTGTGTGTGTGTGTGTGTGTGTGTGTGTGTGTGTGTGTGTGTGTGTGTGTGTGTGTGTGTGTGTGTGTGTGTGTGTGTGTGTGTGTGTGTGTGTGTGTGTGTGTGTGTGTGTGTGTGTGTGTGTGTGTGTGTGTGTGTGTGTGTGTGTGTGTGTGTGTGTGTGTGTGTGTGTGTGTGTGTGTGTGTGTGTGTGTGTGTGTGTGTGTGTGTGTGTGTGTGTGTGTGTGTGTGTGTGTGTGTGTGTGTGTGTGTGTGTGTGTGTGTGTGTGTGTGTGTGTGTGTGTGTGTGTGTGTGTGTGTGTGTGTGTGTGTGTGTGTGTGTGTGTGTGTGTGTGTGTGTGTGTGTGTGTGTGTGTGTGTGTGTGTGTGTGTGTGTGTGTGTGTGTGTGTGTGTGTGTGTGTGTGTGTGTGTGTGTGTGTGTGTGTGTGTGTGTGTGTGTGTGTGTGTGTGTGTGTGTGTGTGTGTGTGTGTGTGTGTGTGTGTGTGTGTGTGTGTGTGTGTGTGTGTGTGTGTGTGTGTGTGTGTGTGTGTGTGTGTGTGTGTGTGTGTGTGTGTGTGTGTGTGTGTGTGTGTGTGTGTGTGTGTGTGTGTGTGTGTGTGTGTGTGTGTGTGTGTGTGTGTGTGTGTGTGTGTGTGTGTGTGTGTGTGTGTGTGTGTGTGTGTGTGTGTGTGTGTGTGTGTGTGTGTGTGTGTGTGTGTGTGTGTGTGTGTGTGTGTGTGTGTGTGTGTGTGTGTGTGTGTGTGTGTGTGTGTGTGTGTGTGTGTGTGTGTGTGTGTGTGTGTGTGTGTGTGTGTGTGTGTGTGTGTGTGTGTGTGTGTGTGTGTGTGTGTGTGTGTGTGTGTGTGTGTGTGTGTGTGTGTGTGTGTGTGTGTGTGTGTGTGTGTGTGTGTGTGTGTGTGTGTGTGTGTGTGTGTGTGTGTGTGTGTGTGTGTGTGTGTGTGTGTGTGTGTGTGTGTGTGTGAGATGAAACGTCCAGGAAAGGGGTGCGAGCCCACTCAGGAACAGCAATGACGGAAACTTTGTAATATTCCAGCAGCAAAAACAATGATAATGAATGACTACTCGTCGTTAAGTCATGTGTGCCAGTGCTGGCCTCAGTCCTGACATGTTACCTAGTTTGCCTCAGACTTTTGTAAGCAAGAAATGGGGAATGCAGGGAAAGCAAATGCACGGAGACTGTCATGGACGTTAGTAATGTTTGCAGTCTTCATCAGGGAGTTACCGTTGCCATCCCGTTGTACAGAGGAGGAAGGAGAGCCCAGAGAGGTTAAGGGTTGGCCCAATGGCACACAGCTATCAAAGGGTGGCCGCCTTAAAGCCCAGCTCCTATTGCCGAGGTGGTGCCAGCTGCCTGGAGCTCAGGTTCATGGCTGCTGAGCAGAGGCCAGAGGGCAGAGCGGGTAAGTGCTTGGGATCGTGTAGCCTGGGTTTGGGATCTGGCCCTGACACTTCACAGCTGTGTGGCCTGGGGCAGGTACTTGGCCTCTCAGAGCCCCTTTCCTCGTCTGTGAAATAGATAATGGTAATATTTGCCTCCAAGATTCTGCAAGGATGAAGTGACAAGGGTGTAGAGGGGCATATACCGAGCTCTCTCCTATGCAGTGGTTGCTGGGATATGCTCACCCGGCAGTGAGGCAGCCACGCACTGGGCACCCCTGCCATTTGCCTGCTGGGTGATCTCTGCGAGGCCTGAACTCCCCTACGAGACTAACCCTCGGGGCCCATGGAAAGAGTAGCTGGGGGGCAGGGCCTGGGCCCTGGAAGATGCTCAGTGAGACCATTTCTCTCTCTCCTCCTTTCATTATGGAATCTCCAGCCTTCCAATTTGTTCTCCGGGGACTGAGAGGAAGAGGCCTGGCTGTCCGGAGTCTCACCGTCAGGGCAGGGCTGGGACAGGAGTGCAGGCTCCATGCCCCTAGTTCAGAAAGCGCTCACCCTTGGAGTTCTATACCCTTGTGAGCCTGGCCATTGCAACACCAAGGTTTGAAATAAAATCCAAATCCAGTTCAATCAGCCCGGTATTCTACAAGCTGGACAAATTAGCGCATTTTGCATTATAGTAATGAAAATGGTAACTTTTCTTGGGGGTGGGGGGTGTGGAGGGAATCTCCAGGTTGGTATCTGCAGGCCCATACGTAGGTGTCTGTGGTACAAATTCAGACAGAGCCGCTTCGCAGGCAGTAAAACTCCATGTCATTGTGAGTTGTTGGTTTGCGTCTGGGATGGAATGCCCAGCGATGGAGGAACCTCCCGGTATATTTGCAGGTTTCCTAGGAAACGAACTGTTTCTCATCCGTAAGGTGAGCGACTTGTCCTGGCTCCCCGGTGACAGTCCCAGGAAACTGGGCTGCTGGTCTCCCTACCCATCCAAATGCGCATCATGTCTCAGGAAACTGTTCATTTAAGGCTTGTGGTTATTTTTGCGCTTTCATTTTAGGTTCCAACAAGGTGGTCCTGCTTGCCTGATTTCCAATCCCCTCCCGAGCCCCCGCAGCCAATGGGGGGTCCAAGGGGTGGGGCACAGGGAGAAAGCCATTGACTCCCTAATCACCATCGCCCTGCTCGGCCTTTCAGTCCTTTTGGCCAATCTCCTAAATGAGAATGATCCAAAGGACTTTCATTCAAACCCACGGCTGGGGTTCCTTGGAATGGGCTGGGTTTCCTTGGAATGGGCATCGTCAGTAATGGTAAACTTCCCTGCAGAGTTAATGGGAGGCTGTGCCAGAGGCACAAGAAGCTCATTGTCTGGGAAACTGGAGAACGTGACTGAGGCCAGTGCCCAGGGCAGCGGACCAAAGGGCAGGGAGGAAACAGGAGCCAAAGAGACCCAAACCCAGTAGGCGTTGTGGGAGGTTGGGAAGACGTCCTGGGGCAGGATGGGTGGGTAAGCGCATCTACAAAGCGCTTTGAAACCCAGAGTGGAAGGTGCAGCTTTGGTGTCTGGAGGTTTCAGAAGTTTTAGTTTGTTTTTGTCCTGGGCAGTAAAAGAGCATCACTGTTTGCAGAGTTGGTTGTGGAAGCCTCTTGGGGGATAAAGAATCTGTTTGCATAACAGGCTAGACAACACCAGGGAACTCTCCATGGAAGAACTTGGATGCCTCTGAAACACTCTGGAAAGTTGTGCATTTGGGGTTCCCGTCAAGTTCCTGTTAAGAGGGGGTATCTGCATTTGGGGTGTAAGCATAGTGTAATTCCCAGACTTCACCTGACCTGACCCGGGAGCAGCTCCGGAGTGGTCCCCCATTCTCCACTTGACCTTGAGGACACAGAATCCTCATGCTTTCCTCTTAGCCCTCTGCCCATTCCTCACAGCCCCCATCCCCATTCCTCTGCACCTATACACCCTCTTTTATTTTATTTTTAAAATATATACATTTTTGTAGTTGATAGTATTACAGATGTTTCCTATTTCTACCCCACCCATAATCCCCTTTCTCCAAGCCCCTACCCACCTGCCCAGGTCTTCCCCACCCTATTGCCTGTGTCCATGGGCTATGCATAGCTCTCTCTATAAAAGCCAGGGACCTGAATGCCATAATGACCAGTGGCTATGATGGCCACTGGAGCCAGCCAACTGGCCAATCTGGGGGTGGGGCCTGCTGGCCAACTGCCTGCGAACCCTCACCCAGCCAGCTCCGCCCCTGATGGCCCCCCCATCACATTTGGGGGTGGGGCTGACCAGCCAACCTCCCACAGCCCCTCCCCCCAGCTGGCCCAGCCCTGATTGGGCCCTGATTGGCGGGCCTCCGGACAACCTCCTGCTGTCTCCTCCTCCTGACAGGCCCAACCCCGACCCACCCCAATTAGGGCTGGGCCGGCAGGACCCCACGGGTGCACGAATTCATGCACTGGGCCTCTAGTAAGTGTATAAGTGCTTTGGTTTATATCTTATTGTCCCCCCCATTTCCACACCAGGTTTGTCAGTCTGTTCCATGCCTCCATGCTTCAGGTCTTATTTTGTTGGTCAATTCATTTCGTTTATTAAATCCCACAAATAAGTGAGATCATGTGATATTTGTCTTTCTCAGTTTGGCTTGTTTCACTTAGCATAATAGTCTCCAGGTCCATCCAGGCTGCCCCAAAGGGTAAGAGACACCTCCTTTTTACAGCTGCATAGTATCCCATTGTGTAAATGTCCCACAGCTTTATTATCTATTCATCTTCCGATGGGCACTTGGGCTGTTTCCAAATCTTAGATGAACATAGAGGTGCATATATTCTTTCTGATCGGTGTTTTGGAGGTTTTAGGATATAGTTCCAGAAGTGGGATCACTGGGTCAAACACAAGTTCCATTTTTAATTTTTTGAGGAAACTCCATACTGTTTTCCACAGTGGCTGCACCAGTCTGCATTCCCACCAGCAGTGAACTAGTGATCCCTTTTCTCCACATCCTCTCCAGCACTTGTTGTTTGTTGATTTTTTGATGGTAGCCATTTCTCACAGGTGTGAGGTGATATCTCATTGTGGTTTTAATTTGCATTTCTCTGATGATTAGTAGCTTTGAGCATATTTTCATATGTCTCTTGGCCATTTGTATGTCCTTTTGGAGAAATTTTTATTCAGGTCTTCTGCCCATTTTTTAATTGGATTGTTTGTCTTCCTTTTGTTGAGTTGTATGTGTTCCTTATATATTTTGGATATTAACCTCTTATCAGATGTATCATTGCCAAATATGTTCTCCCTACAGTGGGCTCCATTTTCGTTTTGTTGATGGTTCCTGTGCTGTGCAGAATCTTTTTATTTTGATGTAGTCCCATTTATTTATTTTCTCCTTAGTTTCCTTTCCCTAGGAGATGTATTGGCAAAAATTCTGCTATGTGAGATGTCTGAGATTTTACTGCCTATGTTTTCTTCTAAGGTTTTATGCCTTACATTTAAGTCTTTTATCCATTTTGAGTTTATTCTTGTGTATGGTATAAGTTGGTGGTCTAGTTTCATCTCTTTGCATGTGTCTGTACAGTTTTCCCAACACCATTTGTTGAGGAGACTGTCTTTACTCCATGGTATGTTTTTGCCTCCTTTGTCAAATATTAATTGACTGCACTGGTGTGGGTCAATTTCTGGGTCCTCTGTTCTGATCCATTGGTCTATATGCCTTTTCTTGTGCCAGTACCAGGCTGTTTTGGTTATAATGCCTTTGTAGTATAGTTTGATATCTGGTATTGTGATCCCTCCAACTTTGTTCTTCTTTCTCAAGATTGCTGCAGCTATTCGGGTTCTTTTATAGCTCCATATACATTTTTGGAGCATTTGTTCTAGTTCTGTGAAGTATACTGTTGGTATTTTAATAGGGATTGTGTTGAATCTATATATTGCTTTGGGTAGTACACACATTTTAATGATGTTAGTTCTTCCAATCCATGACATGGTATACATTTCTACTTCTTTGTATTTTTCTCTATTTATTTTTTCAATGTCCTGTAGTTTTCCAAGTACAGGTCTTCTCCCTCCTTAGTTAAGTTTATTCCTAGATATCTTTTTTTGTTTGTTTGTTTTGTTGCAATAGTAAATGGGATTTTAAAAAAATTTTCTCTTTCTGAGATTTCATTATTGATGTTTAAAAATTCCATCAATTTCCGGATGTTGATTTTGCATCCTGCTACCTTGCCTAATTCATTTTAAATATATATATATATTTTATTTCAGAGAGGAAGGGAGAGGGAGAGAGAGATAGAAACATCAATGATGAGAGAGAATCCTTGATTGGCTGCCTCCTGCATGCCCCACACTGGGGATCAAACCCGAAATACGGGCATCTACCCCAACTGGGAATTGAACCACAACCTCCTGGTTCATAGGTCGATGCTCAACCACTGAGCTGGGCCCTAATTCATTTATTAAGTCTAGTAGTTTCCTGGTGGAGTCTTAAGGGTTTTCTATGTACAATATCATGTCACCTGCGAATAATGACAGTTTTACTTCCTCTTTTCCAATTTGGATGCCTTTTATCCCTTCTTCTTGTCTGATTACTGTGGAATTCCAGTACTATGTTGAATAAGAGTGGTGAAAGCAGATATCCTTGCCTTGTTCCTGTTGTTAGGGGAAACACTTTTAGTTTTTGCCCATTGAATATTATGTTTGCCATAGGTTTGTCATGTATGGCCTTTATTATGTAAGGTATGATCTCTCTGTTCGCACTTTGCTGAGAGTTTTTGTCAAAAAAGGGTGCTGAATTTTGTTGAATGCTTTTTCTGCATTTATTGATATGATCATGTGATTTTAAACTTTCATTTGATTTATATGATGTATCATATTTGTTGATTTGCAAATATTGTACCAGTCTTGCATCCCTGGAATAAATTCCACTTGAGCATGGTGTATGATCTTTTTAATATATTGCTGGATCTGATTTGCTAATATTTTGTTGAGAATTTTAGCATCAGTTTTCATCAGGGATATTGGCCTGTAATTTTCTTTCTTTGTAGTGTCTTTATCTGGTTTTGTATTAGGATAATACTGGCTTCATAAAAAGAACTTGGAAGTGTTCCTTCTTCTTGAATTTTTAAGAATATTTTGAAGAGGATAGGTGTTAGTTCTTTTTTAATGTTTGGTAAAATTCACCTGTAAATCCATCGAGTCCAGGAATTTTGTTTGTTGGGAGTTTTTATTTTTTTTATTTTTTTTAATATATATTTTATTGATTTACTAGAGGCCCCGTGCACAAAATTTGTGCACGGCAGTGTGGTCCCTCAGCCCAGCCTGCAACCTCTCCAAACTGGGTCCCCTTGGAGGATATCTGACTGTCAGTTTAGACCCGATCCCACATGGATTGGATCTAAACCGGCAGTCGGACATCCCTCTCACAATCTGGGACCACTGGTTCCTAACCACCCACCTACCTGCCTGCCTGATTGCCCCTAACTGCTCCCCTGATGGCCAGATCTCCCCTAACTGCCCTCCCCTGACAACCTGTTCACCCCTAACTGCCCTCTCCACTGGCCTGGTTGCCCCTCACTGCCCTCCCCTGCCAGCCTGGTTGCCCCTAACTGCCCTCCCTGCTGGCCTGGTCACCCCTAACTGCTGTCCTCTGTCAGCCAGTCACCCCTAACTCCCCCCCACTGCTGTCCTGGTTGCTTCTAACTACCCTCCCTTGCTCACCTGGTTAGCCCTAACTGTCCAGCCCTGCTGGCCTGGTTGCCCCTAACTGCCTCTGTCTCAGCCCTTGCCACCATGGCTTTGTCTGGAAGGACATCCAGAAGGATTCTTGGAAGATGTCTGGTCTAATTAGCATATTACCCTTTTATTAGTACAGATTGCAGTGAGGAAGAGAGAGGGATAGAGAGTTAGAAACATCGACCAGCTGCCTCTTGCACACCCCCTACTGGGGATGTGCCCGCAACCAAGGTACATGCCCCCGACCGAAATCGAACCTGGGACCTTTCAGTCCGCAGGCCGACGCTCTATCCACTGAGCCAAACCGGTTTTGGCTGTTGGGAGTTTTTAAATTATTGCTTCAATTTCATTGGTTGTCGTTGCCCAACTCAGGTTTTTTATTCTTCCTGATTGAGTTTTGGAAGATTGTATGTTTCTAGGAATTTGTCCATTTCACCCAGGTTGTCCAGTTTGTTGGCATACAGTTGTTCATAGTACTTATTTACAATCCTTTGTATTTCTGTGGTGTCTGTTTTTATATCTCCTCTTTCATTTCTGATTTTATTTATTTGGGTCCTTTCTCTTTGTTTCTTGATTAGTCTGGCTAAGAGTTCATCAATCTTGTTTATCTTTTCAAAGAACCAGCTCTTGCATTCATTGATCTTTTGTATTGTATTTTTTGTTCTATGTGCATTTATTTATTTCCACTCTGATCTTTATTATTTCTTTCCTTCTACTTCCTCTGGGATTTTCTTGATGCTCTCTTTCTAATTCACTTAGTTGTAGGGTTAGTGCTTTTTTTTTTTTTTTTTTTTTTTTTGAGGTAGGCCTGTGGTACTATGAACTTCCTTCTCAGGACTGCTTTCCCCATGTCCCATAGGTTTTGAGTGGTTGTGTATTCATTTTCATTTGCTTCCAGGAAGTTTTTAATTTCTTGCTTGATCTCATTAGTAACCCTTTCATTGTTTAATAACATGCTATTTAGCCTCCATATATTTGAGTGTTTTTGATTTTTTTTTATTGTAATTGATTTCTAACATCATGCCATTGTGATGCAAGAAGATGATTGGCATTATATAAATCTTCTTGGATTTGTACAGACTTGTTTTGTGCCCTAACATGTGGTCTATCTTTGAAAATGTTCCATGTGTGCTTGAGAAGAATGTATATTCTGTTGCTTTAGAGTGAAATGTTCTGTAAGTATCAGTTAGATCCATCTGATCTAGTGTGTCATTTAAGGCCTCTGTTTCCTTGTTGATTTTTTTAAATCTGGAAGATCTATCCAGTGATGTCAGTGGGCTGTTAGAGTCCACTACTATGACTGTCAATATCGCCCTTAAAGTCCATCAAGAGTTCTTTATGGCCCTAGCTGGTTTGACTCAGTAAGTAGAGTGTTAGCCTGCAGATCAAAGGGTCCTGGGTTCAATTCTGGACAAGGGCATGTACCTCAGTTTCAGGCTTCTCTCCAGCCTGGGCCCTAATCAAGGAGGTAACCAATCAAGGTGTTTCTCTCACATTGATAATTCTGTCTTTCCCTCTCTCTTCCACTCTCTCTAAAAATCAATGGAAAAATGTCCTTGGGTGAGGATTAAAAAGCAAAAAAAAAAAAAAAAAAAAGCAAAAAAAAATTTTTTTTAATGTACTTGGTTGCTCCTATATTGGGTACATATGTTTATAAGGGTTATATTTTCTTGTTGAATCATTTCCTTTAGTAATATGTAGTGGCCTTCTTTGTCTCTTGTTATGGCCTTTGTGTTGAATTCTATTTTGTCTGATTGAGTATTGCTACCCCAGCTTTTTTTTTCTTTCCATTTGTATGGAATATTTTTTTCCATCCCTTCCTCTCAGTCTCTGTGTATTTTCAGTCTCTTGTAGACAGCATATGTATGGGTCATGTTTTCTTATCCATTCAGTCACCCTGTCTTTTGAATGGAGCATATAACCCATTTACATTTAAGGTTATTATTGATAGGTATTTATTTATTGCCACTTTTATTTTTGTTATACCTATGATCCTCTCTCTCTTTCCTTTTCTTCTTCTTCTTAAAGCAGTAGTCCCTTTAACATTTCTTGCATTGCTGATTTGGTGGTAATGTACTCATTTAACATTTTTATAAATTTCACCTTCAATATTAAATAACTAGAGGCCCGGTGCACGAAAATGTGTGCACGGCAGGGGGGGTGGGGAGGGGGGAGTCCCTCATGGGATGTCCTACTGATGGCTTAGGCCCGTTCCCCATGGGGAGTGGGCCTTAGCCGCAGTCTGGCCTCCCTCTGTGGGAGGCGTCTGGCCGATCAGGTATATAGATACTTTCTGGAGGCAGCACGGACTCCTTCCTTATTTCTTTCCTCTGTGGTTGGAGAACAGGGGACTAAAAGGTGGAGGCAGAACTGTGGCCGGGCCTGGGGCTTTTGTAGACAGTGGAAAGAGGGAGAGGGCTGGGGAAAGTCTAGACACATTTCCTTTGATTGCCCTCCTTTCCTCTGGGCCCCTCCCTCCTTTTTTCCTTCTTGTGGTGGATGCTTGGGCCTTGGAACAACCGGAGCCCAGCAATGGTGGTGTTCAGCCCCCTCACTTCTCAGCTGACCATACAGCCGCCTCACATTCCAAGCAGGGCTGTTTTCAAGTGACTAAAGTGCTGGGAATCCACAGCTCCTGGCCTCTCCCCTCTTGGTTTCCTCCTTGGATTGGTTGAAAAGTTCACGGAGACACGGAAGCAGCTCTGTGCTGTGGGGGGATACAAGCAGGCAGCGCCAGGTCCCAGGTCAGGGACACAGGCAGGCAGGGTCACGTCCTTGGCCAGGGATGCAGGCAGGCAGCTTCACCTTAAACAGGTTGTCTGCTCCTTGCTCACCCTCTTTCCCTTCTGGTATACCTATAATGCAGATGTTGTTACATTTCATGTTATCCCAGAGCTATCTTCCTGTTTTTTAATTCTTTTTTCTACTTGCTGCTCTAATTGGGCATTTATTTTTTACCTTGTCTTCCAAATTATTGATTTGATCCTCTGCTTCATCCAATCTACTTTGAATTCCTTCCAGTGTGTTCTTGATGTCAGATATGTTATTCTTCATTTCTGTCTGGGCCTGCTTCATGGCTTCTATTGTATTTTTCATGCTGCTGTAGTTCCCCCTGAGTTCCTTGTAATTTGCACTAATCTCCTTAAGCACCTTGTAACCGTGAGTCTGAACTCTATGTCTGATAGGTTGCTTGCCTCCAGTTCATTTTGTCCCTCCCCTGCCGGAGATTCCTTCTTTTCTTTCATTTGGCAGTTGTTTCTTTGTCTCCCCATTTTAGCTGTCTCTGTATTTGCTTCTACGTACTAGATAGAAGTTTTATGCCTCCCCATCTCTGTGGGATGGCCTTATGTGGAAAGTGTCTTGGGGGGTCCAGTGGTGCAATCTCTTTGATCTCCTGAGTTGGATGCTCTAGGAATGCCCCTTGTGTGCATTCTTTGGGCTCTCCTGTTGTAATTGGGACTTGATTGTTGATGTCCCATTTGTAGGAGGGATATCTGCTTCAACTTGCTGCCAGTGAGGCTCAACCCCAACCTTGTTGTTCCCGCTGTTATACAGGTGCTGACAGAACAGAATAAGACACAATAGGACCAAATAAAAAACACCACGGAAATCAGCCTACTCAATGCAACAACAACAGGAAAGACTAAGAAAGAAAAAGTAGAAAAAACAAAGCAAATAAAAAAGAAAAAGAATACTAAAAGACATGTGACCAAAGACTGAGAGGGGATATAAAGAAAAAGGGAGAAAGAATAAGGGAAAAAAATGGCTACATGGAAGCAAGGAGGAAGCTAAAAGAACTAGTATAGGAAGAAAAAAGAAAAGGAACAGAAAAGAAATGAAATAATAATGAATTTAAAATGTAGTAATAATAGATATATTAAGATATAGATAGGAAAAGTAAAATGGGAAAAATGAGAAAAAAGAGGGAAAAATAAGAAAAAATTAACAACAATAAGAATAGGCAAAAGTAGAATAGAATCAAAGGAAAGAGAAATTAGATCTATTCAAGAAAAAAGAGATGAAAGGAAAAAAAGGGAGAAACAAACAACAAAAAAACCAAACACACACACACACACACACACACACACACACACACACACACACACACACACCCCAAAAAACAAAACCACATACACACACACTCAAAACCTTTGGGTCCGCTATTGGTGGAGCTCGCTGGATTTTGCTCTGATGTTGAATCTGGTCCCTTGGTGTATCTATCCTGGGCTCCCCGCCCCCCTCCTCAGAGGTTGAAGGCCCTAGTAGTGCAGTGGGCGGGGACTCCTTAGCCCAGAGGCTGGGGCTGCCTTGACTCTCACAACTTGATTGTCCCTGTTCTGAGCTGCACTCCCTTCCCCCATAGAGCTGGGCTCTGCGGGGTAGCCTGGTCTTGGCCGGGATGGTTTGATCAGACTCCTGTTGGGGTTGGTGCCAGTAGCTTGGCGGTGGTGGGCCCTTCCCCCCCTTCTAATGCCTCAGCTCTGCCACCTGCAGGGGCACAGATTTCCTGCCCCGGCTGTTCTCTTGCCTCCGGTCACTGCAGGTTGGGTCAGAAGCAGCTGTTTTGCCGGGAAAGAGGGGACCTCCCCTGTGTTCCAGGTGGGCAGGCTGATCCTCCTTCCTTGACCCACTGACCAGCCCCCTTTCTGCTCACCCAAACGACTTCCTCCAAGAAATAGAGGGGCCCCCAGATTCAATGTCAGGTGTGTCCTTCAGGAGCCTCCAGTGCAGGCTGGGCCTGAGCTCCACCGCCCGGCCCTTCCCGCCGGTCAGAGGAGCTTCCCGGGCGGCAGGAGGGTGGGGTGCTAGCGCTGCTCTACCCAGGGGCGCAGCCCAGGCTTCCATGCTGCACGCACTCCGGTCTCCACAGCCAGCCCTCCGGCCTCCTCTCAGTCCCAGGCCTCCCGTCTCACACAGATCCGCAGCCTCTTCAGTCTCCTCGGGTGCTCGGTTCTAGCGGGTCCAGGGCAGGGGCGGCCACACCACCTCCCAGCCTTCTGCCTGGTTCCTGCCCGCAGCCCTGGCGCTGGAGCCTTGCAGCTGGGCTCCAGGGCAGCGGCGGCCGCACAGCGCTGGCACAGGGGTCCAGGCTGGTCCCCAAGGGGCGCGCAGATTCAGTGCGCAGAGGACCCGCGGTGTCTGTCGCAGGCGCGGGTCTGGGTTGTGACCTCTGTGGACGCACAGGGACGGGGGCGGGTGCACGTGGGTTTGGGCCCAGGCTGCCGTGAGTCCCGAGGCCTAGCCGCTGCCGCGCCCCGCAGCCTCCTTCGGCAGGACGCGTACCCTTCCAGGCGGCGCTCCTGGAGCGGCGTGGCGGGGGCGCGGGTCCCTGGGCTTTCCCTCAGGTGCACGTCCGGGAGGGGTCTGTGGGGGGCGCCTCCACCCTCTTTCATTAAAATCACAGCAGTCATTTTGTTCCACAAAATGGTTGATGTACCCGATTTCAAACACATGCAAAGGTAGACACAAGAATGTAGGGAACCTCATGCACCCACCACCCAGAGCCAACGTTTTCAGGATGCCCGTCTGCCCGCTCCGCCCGCCCTGGCGCATCATTGGAAGGCGTCTCGGCGTTTCTTCTGTGAACAGGCCGGTGCGGCGCTCCCCGCGGGCCCGGCGGCCTCAGCGGGCTTCTCTCCGCTGGCGTCTGAGAGCAGCCGCACGGTTCTCGCCCAGGCCCCCCGCCGCGCCCCAGGGCCCCCCACCGCGCCCCAGATCCCCCCGCCGCGCCCCAGGCCCCCCCCGCGCCCCAGATCCCCCCGCCGCGCCCCAGGCCCCCCTCCCCCCCGCGCCCCCCCCCCCCGCCGCCCCCCAGGCCCCCCCCCCCCGCCCCCAGGCCCCCCCCCCCCCCCCTCCCCCCGCGCCCCCCCCCCCCCCGCCCCCAGGCCCCCCCCCGCCGCGCCCCAGCCCCCCCCCCCCCCCCCCGCCGCGCCCCAGGCCCCCCCCGCCGCGCCCCCAGGGCCCCCCCGCCGCCCCAGGCCCCCCCCGCGCCCCAGGCCCCCCCCGCGCCCCTCCCCCCTCCCCCCCCCCAGGCTGCCCCCCCCCGCCGCGCCCCAGGGCCCCCCACCGCGCCCCAGGCCCCCCGCTCGCGCCCCAGGCCCCCCGCCCCGCGCCCCAGGCCCCCCCAGACCGCGCCCCAGGCCCCCCACCGCGCCCACATGGACGTCGGCCTGTCGCCGAGGGGCGCCCCCGGCTGTGGGCACCAGCCCCCTCTCACCCGCGGCGTCGCTCCCCCCAGACCCGCCCACCTTCCCGGCGGCCTCTGCTGTGGGTCCTGTCCCCTCCGCTGGGTCTCCTTGCCAACTCGGGGATGTCCTCGGCTTGGGTGCCCTTCCAGGCTGGCCCTGGGACAGGTGCGCCGCTCGTCTGCCTGCTGGGCCGCCCTTTCCGCTCCCTCAGTTTTAAGTGCATGAGCATGGCTGTGCCAACAGAGCTTTATTCATGGACACTGACATTCAAAGTTGGTACATGAAATTTTCACGTCTGAAGAAAGATTCTTTTGATTTTTTTAACCATTTAAAAATGTAAAAATCCCTTTTAGCTCACGAGACATGCAGCTGATGGAACGCGGCCCCTGGGCTGCCGTTTGCTGACCCCTTGCAGGCGAGGTCATCAGGAGGCCAGGCGCGGGGCTGGCCTGGGCTGCGGAGGCCCGCCCTCCCCTGTCCTCGGACTGTGCCCGCCCGCCCCGTGGGACCGTTGTCAGGACGGGCCTTCAGAGCCGCGTGTGGTGGGATCACCTGGTGGTACCTGTGACTTGACCCCATTGAGGCCTCTGTATAAACTGTTAGATTCTAGGGGGGGGATCTCATCTTTGTGGCCCCCAAGACAGGCCCGGTGAATGAGTTCTCCTGTTTATAAAAGCGCCACCCACCAGTCTGGAGTGGCCTGTCTTTCTTCCTTGTCCTCCGAGTTTGGGGCCAGTTTGCAAACCAACATCCCTCCTCTAATAGAGAAAGGCTCCTTTAAAAATATAACCACAATTCTGTTACCAAACTTAAAAATATTAACAATAATTCTTTAAAATCTTTAAATATCCAGTCAGGGTTCAAATTTCCCCAGGTGTCTCGTAATTTTTGTTTTTATGGTTTTCTTGAATCAGGATCCAAATAAAGTCTCTAATCGGCTGATATATCTAGGTTTTTATTTTTTATTTTTATGTTCATAGGTCCTCCCTCTCTCTCTCTTTCGTTGCAGTATATTTGCTGAAGAAACTAGGTTATTTGTTCTTGGGGAATCACCCATTCTTGATTTGCTGGTCGTACCTGGTTTATCCAACATCTTAACGAAGGAAATGTGCTGGAATCAGACCTTAAAGCTCACCTCGTTTCTCCTTATGTGTACGTTCTTGGTAATCTCCTCCAGCATGATGGATTTAAGGATGTGTTGAATGCTCTGTATGGAGCATTGTTCCATGTACCAGAAGGTTTCAGGTTCAGTTCCCAGTCAGGGCACATACGGAAGGCAACTAAGCTCTCCCTTACTGCAGACTCCAAGAGCAGAATGCCCGCTTGCTGTCCCCACTCGGATATGTGGGAGGCATCTAAGTTAGTATGTCCACTTCCAGTGTGTTGGCTGTGCCTTCCCAATACATCCGGCATCCAACTATTTCTCACCACCTCCCTGCCATCTACGACTAAGTCGTTATTGTCACCTCGTACTGGTTTCCCTTGCTCAACCACTGCCTCCTCCATGATAGTCTCAGGGCTATTGGTCCAGGTTTAAAAAGTAAGAGCGTGCTTCTCGCTCTTGTGCTAATGTCCCTTCAGTGGCTCTCATTGCCCTCCAAGTAAAAGTCAAGGTGCTTAACAATGCTAATCTCACCTTTTTCTAGAACATTCTTCCCACAGACATTCCATGTTTGAATTTTGAAAATATCAATCTGGAGTTTTGTTGTTATTTAATAAACCCACATATAGAGCTTTATTTGTGCCAAGCATTGTTTCAAGTGATTTACTATTTTAAAAAAATCCTCACCTGAGGATTAGCTAATTGATTTTAGAGAGAGGAGAAGAGAGAAAGAGAGAGGACAGAGAGAGAGGGGGGAGGGAGAGAGAAAGGAAGAGAGAAGGGGGGCGAGAGGGAGAGAGAGAGAGAGAGAGAGAGAGAGAGAGAGAGAGAGAGAGAGAGAGAGATATCAATCAGTTGCCTTCCGTACATGTCCCAACTGGGAATTAAACCTGCAACCTAGGCATGTGCCCTGACCTGGAATTGAACCCGAAACCTTTTGGTATATGGATTGAAGCTCCAGACAACTGAGCCATACAGTCTAGGGCTCAGTGATTTATTATTTTTTTTTTCTTTTTTGATTGCTAATAATGGTAGCTTGCTTTTATTTATTTATTTTAATTTAAATTCTTTATAGTTTAAAGTATTACATATGTCTGCTTCTGTTAGTGGGAATTTTTGAGCATGCTTCCAGAGAGGCCGTGGACTATGCCCCAGATAGAGCTGTCAGTGCTGACACTAGGCCAGGCCTTGAGATACGGTCTCATGGCCCCTTCCCAGCATGTAGGCCTTCTTTCATAGAACACTGTCAGCTTTCTGAAGAACAGGATGACCCTGTGAATAACATGGTCATCAATGCCATGACTCTGACGTTGCTTGGGAAAAACTGTTTTGTCTTGGATTACTTGTTCTTAAAAAAACAGGATGTGGTTAATGTGCTTAAAAGTGGTCCTGCACAAAGGGTTGGGGCTGCTCTCTGGACTCCCTGCATGGAGAAAGGCAGAGCAGTCGCCACTAGCTAATAAAGGCTCCCTAAATTTTAATTTGGTCTGGACTCCAGTGGTCGTTCACTTGCCTTCGCTCCACAACACTTCCCCCTCCCCTCATTGATCTTTCTTCAATGGAGGGGGGGCGGGGAAAGGAGACATATGTAATACTCGCAACCCCAAACACATGCCCTCACCCCACTACTGTCTGTGTCCACTGGCTATGCTTATATGCATGCATACAAGTCCTTTGGTTGATCTCTTACTCCTCTCCCCTCTCATCTTCCCCTGCCTTCTTGCTAAGGTTTGACAGTCTGTTTGATGCTTCTATATCTCTGCATCTGTTTTTGTTCATCAGTTTATGTTGTTCATTATATTCCACAAATGAGTGAGATCATGTGATATTTATCTTTCTCTGACTGGCTTATTTTGCTTAGCTAGCACAATGCTCTCCAGGTCCATCCATGCTGTAGCAAATGGTAAGAGTTCCTTCTTTTTTACAGCCAAGTAGTATTCCATCGTGTAGATGTAGCATGGCTTTTTAATCCACTCATCTGCTGACGGGCACTTAGGCTGTTTCCAAATCTTAGCTATGGTAAATTGTGCTGCTATGAACATAGGGGTGCATATATCCTTTCTGATTGATGTTTCTGATTTCTTGGGATATATTCCTAGAAGTGGGATTACTGGGTCAAATGGGAATTCCATTTTTAATTTTTTGAGGAAACTCCATACTGTTCTCTACACTGGCTGCACCAGTCTGCATTCCCACCAGCAGTGCACAAGGCTTCCTTTTTCTCTGCATCCTCGCCAGCACTTGTCGTTTGTTGATTTGTTGATGATAGCCATTCTGACAGGTGTGAGATGGTACCGCATTGTCGTTTTGATTTGCATCTCTTGGATGATGAGTGATTTTGAGCATGTTTTCACATGTCTCTTGGCCTTCTGTATGTCCTCTTTTGAAAAGTGTCTATTTAGGTCCTTTGCCCATTTTTTGATTGGATTGTTTATCTTCCTTTTGTTAAGTTGTATGAATTCTCTGTAAATTTTCGGAAATAACATTGGCAAATACGTTCTCCCATGCAGTAGGCTCTCTCGTTGTTTTGTTGATAGTTTCTTTTGCTGTGCAGAAGCTTTTTATTTTGATGTAGTCCCATTTGTTTATTTTCTTTTTAGTTTCCATTACCCTAGGAGCACTATCAGTAAAGATATTGCTACGACATATATCTAATATTTTGCTGCCTATGGAGTCTTCTAAGATTTTTATGGTTTCCCGTCTTATATTTAAGTCCTTTATCCATTTTGAGTTTCTTTTGTGTGTGGTGAAAGTTGGTGGTCTAGTTTCATTTTTTTTGCATGTACCTGTACAGTTTTTCCAACACCATTTATGCTCTTGCCTCCTTTGTCAAATATTAATTGAACATAATAGCTTGGGTTGATTTCTGGGTTCTCTGTTCTGTTCCATTGGTCTATATGTCTGTTCTTATGCCAGTACCAGGCAGTTTTGAGAACAGTGGCTTTGTAATACAGCTTGATATCTGGTATTGTGATCCCTCTAATTTTGTTCTTCTGTCTGTGGCTATTCAGGGTCTTTTTTTTATTCCATATGAATTTCTAGGTCTTTGAAATATGCCATTGGTATTTTAATGGAGATTGCATTGAATCTATAGATTGCTTTGGGTAGTATAGACATTCTAATGATTTTGATTCCATCTATCTATGTAAGTGATGTACTATTAGCTACTTTATCCTCAGATGACACTATGATGTGGGTACCATTATTTACTCCATCTTATAGATGAGAAAACAGAGGCCCAGAGAGATTAAGTAACTTGTGCAACATCACACAGCTAGTAAGTGGTGGAGATGAGATTCAAACCAGGCATCTGGCTTCTCAGTCCCTGCTTTTCTTTTCTCTTTTGAAATAAACATTTGTGCAGTATAATTGATATTAAAATAAAATACATCCACTTAAAGTGTACAGTTCAGTGAGATTTGATAAGATTTGTACAGTTTAGTGAGATTTGTACATACCTGTATAACAGCCACCACCACCAAGATATAGTAATTTCACCCCATAAAGTTTCCATGTGCTCTTTTGCAATAAACTCCTCCCACTGTACGTCCCTGTGTCCCAGGCACTCCTGATTTGCTTTCTGTTACTGTAGATTATTTTGTCTGTCCTAGAGTTTCATATAAATTGAATTATGCAATATGTACTCTTTTGGATTGGCTTTTGTTTGGATTACATTTTTGAGGGCATCCATATTCTTACTTAAGTTAGTTTATTCCTCTTGCTATGCTTATAATGTTATATTTTTCCTTGGATGCTTTAAAAATGTATTTTTAAAAAATAATTATAGATTCACAAAAAGTTGCAAAAGGCGGAAAAAAATGATAAGACCCACATGTCCTCTTTCCCCAAACTCCCCCGTGGTTACATCTTACATAACTGGTATAGGAGCAAAACCAGGAAACTGGCATTGGTATAGTCTAATCCATAGAACTTACTAGGATTCACCAGTTGTACATGCACTGATTCTTATGTGCATTTGTACAGTTTTTACAGTTTTGTCACATGTGTAGATTTATGTAACCACTACCTTATTCAAGATCCAGACTGGTCCATGACCACAGACTCCTTTGTGCACCCTTAATAGCCACACTTTTCTTTCCCCATGGCAAACACTGATCTTTTTCAATCCTGCAAATTTGTGGTGTGTAACCTTTGTGACTGCCTTTTTTTTCCACTCAACATAATTCCCTTGAGGTCCATTCAAAGTACTGCATATCCATAGTTTGTAGTATTGCATGGCGTGGACATACCACAATCTGTTTAATCATTCACCAATTGAAGGATATTTGAATTGGTCCTAGTTTTTTACTGTAATGAATAAAGCTGCCATAAACATTTGTGTACAGGCTTTTATGTGAATACTAGTGGCCCGGTGAATGAAATTTGTGCATGGAGGGGGCGGGGTTCCCCTCAGCTCAGCCTGCACCCTCTCCAATCGGGGACCCCTTGGGGGATGTCTGACTGCCGGTTTAGGGCCTAAATTGGCAGTTGGACATCCCTCTCACAATCTGGGACTGCTGGCTCCTAAACGCTCACCTGCCTGCCTGCCTGCTTGATTGCCCCTAACCTCTCTGCCTGCCTGCCTGATAACCCCTAACTGTCTCTGCCTGCCTGCCTGATCACCCCTAACTGCCCTCCCTGGCCTGATCTCGCCCCCAATGGCCCTCCCCTGCCGGCCTGGTTGCCCCCAATGGCCCTCCCCTGCAGGCCTGATCTTGCCCCCAACTTCCCTCCCCTCCCGGCCAATTTGGTTCTGATTGGTCAGTTTCTATGCCAGTGAGCGTCAAAAGATCCACCTCCTAGGCAGCCATTGGTGTTTCACAGTTCACCCAGATTTGGTTCTGATTGGTCGGTTTCTATGCCAGTCAGCATCTCCGGGCCTATCTCCAGGCCTGATCAGAGAGGCGGGGTCACCACGGCAACCCATTACTGACTGCAGGACTGACTTCTGGTGTTTGGTCAATCCTTTGGTGGGTCGTTACGGACCCTGGCTTTTTGTATATTAGGATAGATTTTCATTTCTCTGGGATAAATTCCCAAGAATGCAGTTGCTGGGCTATGTGTTAAATGCATGTTTAGTTTTAGAAAAAACATAAACTATTTTTCAGAGTACCTGCATCATTTTATTTTCTCACCAGCAATGTATGAGGATTCAGTTTCTTTGCATCCTTTCCAGCATTTAGCATTATCACTTTGGAACATTTTTTTTTTTTTTTTTTTTTGCCATCTGGTAGATCTATAATGATTTTACGGTTTTAATATTTATTTCCCTAATGGCTAATGATGTTGAATATCTTTTCATGTTCTTATTTGTCTTCTGGATATCCACTTTGGTGAAATGTCTGCTCATGTGTTTTGCCTATTGACTAATTGGATTGTTTATCTTTTTTACGGTTTAGTTTTGAGAGTTCTTTATATATTATAAATTGATTGTTGTGTGTGTGTGTGTGTGTGCGCGTGCCATTGGTTTTTTTTTTGGGCAGTTTGATTATGATGTGCCTTAGTGTGGTTTTCTTTGTTTCTTCTGCTCGGAGTCTGTTGAGCTTCTTGGATTTGTGGGTTTATAGTTTTATGAAACTTGATAATATTATGGCCATTGTTTCTTTAAATATTTGTTCTGCCACCCTCTTTTTTCCCTGGGATTCTAATTACATGCATTTTAGATGTTTCATAGTGTCCCCAACTGTCACCTCAGTTCAGTGAGACCTGTAGGCTCTGTTGGGATTCTCCCTCCTTGTGCTGAGGTGTGGAGACCCCAGGTAGTGAGCTGGAGAACTTGCAGAGCTCCGTTTGTTTAAGTGTAAAGAAAAACCTAAGTAGGGAAAAGCCCAGTTCTCCCCTTCTTTGTTCCTGTGAGCCTGTCACCTGTGTGTCTCCTTTACCACTCCACACGGAACACTTCATCTGGTCACTAAATGTGTGAAGGTTTCCCCCCACACTAGGCAATTCTGTGATGCCGGTGGGTGTCCTACAATTTAACTAAATTCTGACACTATCTGGAGAAAATGTCAGACCCTACAGGTTAAGGGCTCAGTCCCACCAAACCTCTTTACCCCATTCAGATGCAAATTGCGAGTGGTAGGTCCCCAGGTTACACACAACTTCTGTCTGACTTGCTTACAGATCGGAGGTCCCCACCTCGCTCCTGATGTGTGATGAATTTGGTAGAGCAGCTCACAGAGCTCAGAGAAATACTCATGTTTAGTGACCAGTTTATTAACCCTTTGCACTCGCTTGCTTTTTTCTCGATTCCTTTATTCTACTCGGGATTTAATTTTTTAAACGCGGCAGTAGAATAAAAAACTGGAGTTTCTTTTCATACAAACTTAGTTATTTGGATTTTTTTATATTTCAAATTATTGATACATTCAATACAATTCGACATACGAGCTGCTACCGATGCTAACCGTGTCGAGTCACACTCAACATCCGAGTGCAAAAGGTTAAAGGACACGATAGAGGATACAGATGAGCAGCTAGGTGAAGAGCTACACAGGGAGAGGTTGGGAGGGTTCTGAGTCCAGGAACTTTTGTCATGTGGCGTTAGGGTGCCGTGCCCCACCCTCCCAGTGTCGATATGTTTGCCAACTTGGGCGATGTCTGAACCATGTACTATTGGGATCTCCCTCCTTTTGGCTGATCAGCCATTAACTTCCATTCCAGCCTCTCTCTGGAGGGTGGGGGTAGGCCTGAACATTCCAGGCTTTATATCATGGCTTAGTCTTTCCGGTGATCGGCTCCCATCCGGGAGCTGTCCAGGAGCCATCTAGAGTCGCCTTCATGGAACAGAGGGTACCCCTGGTGCTCTTGTCACCCAGGAAATTACAAGGATTTTGGGGCCCTGTGCAGGAGCCAGGAACAGAGACCAATATACACTGAGTGGCCAGATTATCATGATCTCTGAACGCATAATAATCTGGCCACTCAGTGTATTTAGCCATTTTAGGGGTATGTAGTGGTATCTCATTGTGGGTTAAATTTGCATGTTCTGATAACTAATGATGTTAATCATCTTTAATGTGCTTATTGGCCATTTGTATTTTTTAAATAAAGTTTATATATTTCTACATTTCCCCCCATTGGCTATCTTCTTCTAACTGAATTGCAAGAGTTCTTTTATATCCTGGACATAAATTCTTTGTCAGATACAACAGAGTCCTTGATTTTAAGCACTCCTCTTGCTTGATTGAGGGGAATGGGAGGGAAGGTAAGACTTTAAATAGGAGAGAGAGGCTTGTGTCTTAGACTAGGATAGGGGTTTAGATGGCAAAGTAGATGGAATTTTAAAATTATTTTGAAAAAACCTCAAGGGATTCTGGGTCTATTTGTCTTCCCCTTTTGTCTGCGGAATCTTTTTAATCTATTTAAGTAATCAAACTGGAATTATTGATATATAATAATTATGCTTGGATTAATTACAGGAGGATGTCTCTGGAACTTAGGACATATGCGCCTGTCCTTTTCCTGTTTCTGAGCCATGGAGTGGCAAGTCTCAGTGCAAATTCCAGCCAGGGTGAGTCCCAAGGGAGGAAACCTCTCCTGGTTTCCACACATCCTGGGGATGAAGAGGGGATGGGCCGGATTAGGTCCTTGCTGCTGGAAGGTATTCTGGAGTGTGTGTGCACAGGTGTGTGTGCACAGGTGTGTGTGTGCACAGGTGTGTGTACACAGGTGTGTGTGTGCACAGGTGTGTGTGTGTGCACAGGTGTGTGTGCACAGGTGTGTGTGTGCACAGGTGTGTGTGCGCGCACAGGTGTGTGTGTGCACAGGTGTGTGTGTGTGCACAGGTGTGTGTGCGCGCATAGGTGTGTGTGTGCACACAGGTGTGTGTGTGCGCACAGGTGTGTGTGCACAGGTGTGTGTGTGCAGGTGTGTGTGTGTGCACAGGTGTGTGTGTACAGGTGTGTGCGCACAGGTAGTGTGTGCACAGGTGTGTGTGTGCACAGGTGTGTGTGTGCACAGGTATGTGTGTGTACAGGTGTGTGTGCACAGGTGTGTGTGTGTGCACAGGTGTGTGTGCACAGGTGTGCGTGCAGGAGCACCTGTAGGGTTTTCATGGTTATTCTAAAAGGAGTTTCAAACCAAGGTTTTCTCACACTGGGCACATATAGGTGCAGGTGTGACTAAAAATCCCTATAATTTTCCTCCACGGCTTTTAGGGGGACTCTTATCCAAACCCACATTTGTATCTTGGAAGGTTACACAGCTCAATTCTAGCTGTGCATTCATTGCTTTCTTACAGGTTTGCATCCATTGCTGCAGAAAATGGCAGTGAGTATTCCTCTCTTTCTTTCTTTTTTAACCCAAACCTCCTCTCCAGTTTTGGATGTTATACTTAACTGTTGTCTCTTTGCCTTTTAGGAAGAAATAATAGATGGAAACTATCTGAATGGTAATGTCCCCACCTGCTGCTTCTAAGAATTTCACACCAAATGTGCCTGATCTCTCTGGAGCGACTCGTTTTTAAGCATCTTTCGTTTTATTCCCATTCTAGCATTTCTGGATCTCATACAGTTTCAAAGGTAACCTGCCCTTGGGGCGGGGGGTGGTGGGATAGATTTTTAGTAAGTTCTTTATGAAAGTCTCTTAGTTGTAAAAAGTAATACACACGCATTACAAACAATGTCAACCGAAGCACAAGTGTGTTTTTAAGTAGACACCGTTGTTCCACGAGCTTATTCCTCTCTGCTCCGGCGCAGGGACTGGCGTTCACTGAGTGCTTGCTGTGCGGGGGCCCTACAGCACCCCGGGCGGCCCTGCTGCTATCCCACTAGGCGGAATGATGACACCGAGGCCGGCCACGCAGCGGGAAGGGGGAGCCCCCACCCATGGCCTTCACCGTGGTGTCGTCCATGCTGCGGACGGCGTGTGAGATGCCTGGGGCACAGGGCAGGGTCCTGGAGAGTCCTGTGGAAGGACAACCGCTAGCAGATAGTTATTCTTTCTGGAGTGTCTGAGGGAGAAGCGGAGAAGTGATAGATGCCCGTAAACCCTCTTCCCTAAGACGGCTCCAATGGGTAGTTTTGGGTATATTTTTTCAGGCTAAAATGTTGATTTATTAATTTGTTACCCATTCGTCACTTATAACAAAAACGGGCTTATGAAGGCCTTCTAGTGGCTTCCAGCAGGAGCCTTCACCGCCGCAGGCACGCCTCTGTCTGGGGCAGGCGCCTGGCCATCGCGCCTCTGTGGGGAGTGGTCCTCCGCTGGGCGCACGCTGGCTCGCTGGCCTTGCACCGACTGCTGGGGTGTGAGCTGTTTCCAGCGTTTGGCTGTTACGAATGGAACTGTGCATTTTCTGTGCTGGCACCGTTTGAAGCACTCTCCCTGTGTAAGCAAATTGAATCCTGACAATGCATAACACAGAAAGGGAAACCGAGGCACAGGACAAGTCAGTAAGTTGCTGAAGGCCGCGCAGTTGAGTGACTGACCAGCATTCAAATCTGGATTCCGAGCCCACGCTCCACAATGCTATTCCAGCCTCTCCTGGTGCACACCGCTCCTGTTTTTATTTATTATTATTGTTATTATTTTTATTAATTTAAGAATATTTTTATTGATTTCAAAGAGGAAGGTTGAGGGAGAGAGACATAGAAACATCAATGAAGAGAATCATTGATTGGCTGCCTCCTGCATGCCCCACATTGGGGATTGAGCCCGTGACCTGGGCATGTGCCCTGACTGGAATTGAACCCAGGACCCTTCAGTCCACAGGCCGACGCTCTATCCACTGAGCCACACCAGCCAGGGCCTGTTTTTAAACTTAATTTAGTGAGGACGCCTTTCAGGTTCACCTGTTTGAGCTGCAGTTGGTTTAGGGGGATTGCTGTGGGAGCTGGAATGTTGCTCACAGCGCAGAGGTTGATTATTGTCCTTGGGAGAAGGGGATCCAGGCGGATTCCTAAACTGGAAACTCCCCCTGGCCCCACCCACTGTGTCCCCTTCGTCCTCACACACAGTTTCTAGCCTCCCAGTCCCCCCTCCTCTGACTCCCGCCCTGGGTCACTCAGCTAGCAGGAGAGCTGCCTGTCACGGGGGAGGGGAGCTGCCTGGTGACCTTCTCCCGTCTGTCTTTGACTGAAGCTCCCACCCGTGGACGGCAGACCTGTCCCACGCAGTCCTGGCCTACCTGAACGAGCGGAACGCGGCCTTCACCGCCCCCAGCCTGCAGGTGAGTGTCGATGCCCATCCCCATGGGCTCCCTCTGTGCTCAGGGGGTGCAGCCTCAGGCCAGGGACGTGGAGCGTGGGCCCGGTGTAGAGCTAGTCTTCGCCCCCAAGGAAACGTGTTCTGTCCAGTTTTTCTTAAAACACGATACAAGTTCTTTGTCTACAGTAGCTTTTGTCTTTCCATCTTTGATGGAGACATGGTGCATTAGGGTATAAGCTGGGCTGCCGTAACAAAGAGACCCCAAATTACAGCGCTCAGACAGTTTAGTTTATTTCTGTCTATGTAATAGTCCACAGCTAAGCGGGAGACCAGAGAGGATATTTCAAAAGACCGTCCAGAGACCAGGCTCCTTCCAGCTTACCGCGTTGTCCTTCTCTAGGGCTGATGTCCACATCCTGAAGCAGCACACCCATTCTCCACCCAAGGCGGGGAGGCTGGGGGACTGGGGAGGCGGGGGGAGGGGCAGGAAGTGAAGGTGGGCATCTTTTCCTTTAAGGATGTGACCTGCACTCCCACACTTCCTTCTGCTTACCTTGCTTCGCTCCCAGTCCATGGCCACGTTAATGCAGGCCTTTCTCAGAGGCTACGGACCAGCTTGGACGCGTGGGATTCTAATGCTGAAAGGAACAACAGGGGAATAAGTATCAGTATCTCAGTCATGCATCCAAGAAATATTTTTCTTCACTTTTAACTCAACTACAAGCAAAATCATGTTACTCGGTGGCTGTGGATCTGTGCCTCGGGTGGCAGGGGCCGGTGCACCGGGTCTTCGCCATTGCACTGGGAATAGCACACACAGAAAATTGAGGGATACTCTCCCAGGATTCAAGAACTATTCTCTGCGAGTGTCCCCCCCACGTCCCACGTGGTTCAGGGTTCAGGTTCAGGGTTCGGGCTCTGGAGGAGGCCGCACAGAAATGAAAGAGACTAGAAAATATTAATTTGGAAATATTGGGGCCCAGGCGGGAGCCCAACTCCAGGGGAAGGACTCCACCCCGCTCTGGCCTTGCTGTCGCTTTTATTCAGATTGTGGGATACACCCATAGCCCTTAGGCAGGCAATTCCAATAATAGCCAATCAGCAAGAATTTACATAAAACTAAAAGCGGAAGTTGCTTCAGCTACCATTGTCTCAACTACACAGTGGGTGCTTGGCTCTGACCTTTCAGAGCTCAAGGTCTCCAGCCTTCCGGGTTCGTTGTCCACACCTCTCTGCCAGTGAGGAAAATGGGCGGCTTCCAACAATTCTCTGATTCAGCAAAGAATTCATGTCATGGATGAGTGACGTTCTGACATCTCTGTTGATTCCATGTTTACTTGATGAAAACAAAAATATCAGCCAACACTCGCAGCTGCATGCCTCGGAGAGCTGGTTGGTAGCCGTTCACCAGGCACTGGCAGCGGCCGCCGCCCGCACCTTTATCTCTGCTGCTCGCTCATCAGTCTGAGGCTATTTAAAACAAGAAGTGCCTGACTCTTTGTCTCTAGCATGTGGTTTCTCATGAAATACATATATACCTATTAGTATTATACTACTGTCTTCATGTATATGTAAATATACTAGATATTGAGCGAATGAATGGTAATACTACCATTGAACAACAAACAAACAAAAAGTATAAGTATGTCCCAAGCGATATTTGGGATATGCTTATGCTAAAAAAATTATTCGTTGCTTACCTGCAATTTAGACTCAACTGGGCATCCTGTGTTTTCTCTAGCAAACTGGTGAAGTAACTTGCCCATGGCCACACAGCTAGGACGTGGCAAGGTGGGGCTGTGCACATGGGCTGTCTGGCTCCGGAGACCACCTTTGCCCGTGCCACCTGCTCCTGGCCTTTCTGGAGCAGCTCTGTTTGAGGGCGGCTGAGGAGGAACTCCCCAGGGGGCGGAGGGAATCTGGCCGGAGAGGCTGCGGAGGGATGTGTTCTTGCTCCCAGAACGCTTGTCTTGCCCTCGTAGCTTGGGGCCTGGGCGAGTGCCCACCTGGGGGTAAACTTTCTGGACCTGAAACCTCCATCCCCCCAGGGAGCAGGCAGGCATGGGGAAGTGGGCTGGCTGGGTGGGCGGCAAGCTGGTTGTCCAGGCGGGGCGCGCCCAGCATTGCCAAACCTTGGTGTTTTCCGAGAGAAGCTGGCGATCTGAATTGTTGTGGGAACACCCTTCTCTATATGCTGGCAGCTGATGACACCTCCTGCTTGCGGTCTCTGCAGGGTAGGAGGTGGCGGGCTGGCTGCGCTGTGTGCTTGCCGCGCCCGTCCTGCCCTCACGCACCTCCTCACACCATGTCCAGGCAGCCGTGGAGCAGCACCTGGAGCAGCGTCTGTACCGGCCCCAGCAGCTGCGGGAGGACCTGCGGGGAGCAGACGCCCAGCAGTTCCGCACCGCCATGCAGTGTGTCTGGGAGGACAAGAAGGACCGCTGGGTGAGGCTTCCGAGGGGGGACGGCACGGCCCGCCGTGCTTGCTGAGTTGAAGCGAGTTGAGCCTGATTCAGGTTCTGAGCTTTCTTTCTTTTTAAAAAAATATGTTTTTATTGATTTTAGAGAGAGAGGAAGAAGAGGGAGAGAGATAGAAACATCCATGATGAGAGAGAACCATGATCGGCTGCCTCCTGCACGCCCCACCAGCGATGGAGCCCGCAGCCCGGGCATGTGCCCTGACTGACCCGGAATCCATCCAGTGACCTCTTGGTTCCTGGGTTGACGCTTAACCACTGAGCCACCCTGGCCAGGCCGGCCCTGACCTTTCCTGTCTCCTTCTCCCTCCCCACCCCCTGGCAGTTTCTCACTTTCTCTGAAGATCAAAGGAAGAGCCGTCTGATTCACATTCTCATTGCATGGAGGGCCTCCAGTGGTTTGGCTTAATGGACACGTGTGAATGGGTGCTATGCCCCCAGGGACACTGGGTTCAGAGATGAAAGACTGTGTCCCTGACCTCAAGGAGTTGACAGTCTGGAGTGGAGACAAAAAGCAGATCATTTTCACAAAAGTTGGTGATGTGAGAGCAAAGCCCGGCCTCAGACCCAGAGAGCCCGTGGGCCTGGCCCTGCCTCAGACCCAGAGAACCCGTGGGCCTGGCCCTGCCTCAGACCCAGAGAACCCGTGGGCCTGGCCCTGCCTCAGACCCAGAGAACCTGTGGGCCTGGCCCTGCCTCAGACCCAGAGAGCCCGTGGGCCTGGCCCGGCCTCAGACCCAGAGAGCCCGAGGGCCTGGCCCGGCCTCAGACCCAGAGAGCCCGAGGGCCTGGCCCGGCCTCAGACCCAGAGAGCCCGTGGGCCTGGCCCTGCCTCAGACCCAGAGAGCCCGAGGGCCTGGCCCGGCCTCAGACCCAGAGAGCCCGAGGGCCTGACCCGGCCTCAGACCCAGAGAGCCCGAGGGCCTGGCCCGGCACCACGAGGCTGAGATTCCCTGTCAGAGGCAGGTCGTGGGCCAGTGTCCCCAGAAGGAGTTGGACCATTTACACATTTTCATCATCTCAGGTTTACTTTAACGTCTGTGATTAAAATAGAATGGAGACATTGAACCTGTGAGCTTCGTAGGAGAAATGTAGTGTTTCCTTCTGAAATGAATTGAACCTTATAAAAAAGAGTTTGTTAAAAGATACAGAGTAAATAATAGAAAAGGAAGTGCCAGTTTAGGCAAAATGGGGATTTCCAGGAAAACGATACTGATGAATGTGCATTGGGGTTTACCATGTGCCAGGCCTGTTCCCAGGGACTGGCCCGGAAGCTGTTTCTGAAAGGGCCTGGCATCGGTGTTTGAGGCTTTGCAGGCCGTGCAGTTTGCACAGCGGCTCACCGTGCCCTGGAGCAGGCCGGCAGCCACAGGTGGCAGGTGAGTGGGCGTGGACGTGCTCCTGTAACACTGTCCCCGGAAGCGGGCAGTGGGCTTGTGGGCCGCGGTCTGCCAGCAGTGCTCTCAAGACGGACCCTGTGCGGGCGCTGGATTCCCTCAGGGCCTCCTGAAATGGGGCTGTAGGAATCTTACCAGTTCAATACTCAGAGGAGGAGATGGGCGGGGAGAGATTGGGCGTCACCTCGGGCTTAAAGGCGTGGCCTCCAGGCCTGCTGGCAGTGGCTGAGCCATGGGCCTTCTCAGAGTAATGTGTTAAATCTGTAAAATAAAATACAGTGGCGACAAAGGAAGCCAATTCTATTGAAATACATTCATCAAAATGTGTAAATATAACCTCTGTGGCATGTCTCCTGAGCACCTTACATGTATTATCTCATTCAAGGTGGGTTAGAGGTAGGCACTGATTCTATTTCATTGAAGAGGAGGGACGCAGACTTTAAGGGTGAAGTGATTAGGAACACACACATAGTAAGCGCAGGGCCTGGGGTTGAATCTGAGGATGCCTGGCCCTCGGACGCATGGGCTTACCCTATAGGAGGGCCATGGGCACCTCTGGGAAGACACACTGTAGGCACAGCGCGTGGTGGGTGGTCAGTGCTCAGTAAATGGTGGCTGTTATTTTCGGAGGGTGTGTTGGGTGAAGGACAGTGGGCCCAATCAGGTGTGACAGCCCTGTCAGCATTACTGGGTTCTGTGGCTCACAGGAGTCATTCATTCACTCACTCATTTATTCATTTAGTCAGTCAGTCATTCAACAGCTTATTTCTCAAGGTTGTTTACGTACCAGGCATTCTACTGGACACATGGCTTGAGCCTCAAGGACGCCCCTGGATCAACCCCACACCAGAATCAGGTGCCAGGGCTCCAGCCCACCCCAGTGAAGTCAGATGCTACAATGGTGCTGGGCACCTGCCTAGTGAGGCTGAGGTGCTGACCGAGTTGACCACCAGCTTGGAGGAAAGGCAGCCCCAGGAGCAACTCGAATGCATCAGAGAGTTTGCCTCAAGATGCTCCTAGGAGCACGTGCTGGGGAGGACTGGTCTGACTGAGCAGGAGGAGATCAGAGAGGACATTAATGTGGCCCCTGAGCTCAGCCTTGGAGGATGAGCTGGGTTTCAGTAGGGGAAGGAGTTGGGAGGAATTCCGGCTGGAGCCAGGGCCGGGTGGGGCAGTCACGGGCATCTCAGAACAGGCTGTGCCGTGTGGGTGAGCAGGTGGCGGCCTTGACTTGGTCCTGGAGGCGACGGCAGGTGGTAGAAGGCTTCCCATGCAGCGTGGGTTACTCAGTGGTCCTTCCTTTCCTCGCTGCTGCTAATGGGGTCCCTTCAGCGCCTCCGCATCGAGAGACGGTGCTCAGGACCCCTCCCCCTCTCCCCCCCCCCCCCCCCCCCCCCCCCCCCCCCCCCCCCCCCGCTTCCTTTATGCCTTTAGGAGCTGGAAGGCATCGTCGTTGACTTGGGAGCGATTCGGAAACAAGCCCTGCAGAGCCCGGGCGTGAACCGCAGCCTGCTTCTCATCACGCTGGAGAGGTGTTTCCAGGAGCTGAGCTCCCTGGAGTGTGTGGAGGTCCTGGGCACGCTGCTGCGGGGGTCCCCAGGCAGCTTCCTGCAGCCCGGCCTCCCCGCCAGGCTGCCCCCTGGCCTGCGCCAGGATGCCTTCAGGAACCTGTGAGTCCCCAGCCCTCTCACTCCACTTGCCGCCGCAGGTTCTTGTGAGCGTCCAGGAGGTGACACAGGGTGTCCAAAAGTGCACCCGCACTGAGCGATGGTAAAGTCAGTGTTTGCTGACAGCTCATTTTCAGCCTTTAAAAGAATCCACAGAAATGAGTACGTTTTGTCAGTGCCTGTTTCACCTGGTGACCCTGCTGGTCCAGGCGCTGCCGGTAACGCAGTGGAATCCCAACATCCACTTCGTGCGGTACCTGCGCCCTCAATTCGTCAGCTGTTGCCGGTTTTGTACCTAAACTTTATCTTTTTAAAAAAATATTTTTATTGATTTTTTACAGAGAGGAAGGGAGAGGGATAGAGAGAAACACTGATGAGAGAGAAACATCGATCAGCTACCTCCTGCACACCCCCTACTGGGGATGTGCCCACAACCAAGGTACATGCCCTTGACCGGAATCGAACCTGGGACCCTTCAGTCCACAGACTGACGCTCCACCCACTGAGCCAAACCGGTCAGGGCTGTAAACTTTATCTCTTATGTCTCCCCATATAAACAAGTCTAGTGGATAAATTTTCTTTGCTCAAAGCTTATTCTGGCTTCACCCATTATTTCAAATCAGTTAATCCTGAAAAGGAGTGAAAATTGAGTGCATTATCCACACTTGAATATAAAGGCAATGTTCGTACTTCAACTGCATTTTCAAACTTCCAGGAGCATTTTAGGATGAATTTCCTTTGTTCAAAGCTTAGCCTGGCTGAAAAGAAAGAAGCATCAGTGGAGCTCTCAGCTGTGAAAGTGGGGTACATGTTTTGGGACACCCTGTACGAGCAGAGGGACAGGTCAGTGTGTGAGGTCTGGAACAGAAGCCGGAAACCTGTGGAGTTTAGAGATGGTTTGATTAGTATCTTCCAAATTCCAGTCATTCCGGACCTCACGATTTTTGCCATATCTATACCCATCTGTGCTGTTATTTACTTCCTGTTTTTCTGAATAGGGACTCAATTTTTCCTTAGTATTTATTTAAAAAGAAAATTTGATATCATTACTGCAAATGGGAAATGAGTATTATTTGTCTTAAGTAAAAGTAGTCATAAAAGTAAAAACGATAGCAAAAAACGGTGCCACTCAATGCCAGCGACGCGTGCGGCTCCCGGTGCCCGAGTCCCTGAGCCCGGCCTCCTGTCGGTGAAAAGGAGCTGGGCCTGAAGGCGCCCTCCCACCGACCCTCCTCCCCAGGGCGGGGCTGGCGGGTGCTGCGGGGGTTGGGGGTGGTAGGGGCGGGGGTGGGTGTGGGGGGGACTGGCGGGCACTGCAGGGGTGGGGGGGTAGGGGTGGGGGTGGTGTGTGGGGGCTGGTGGGCACTGCGGGGTGGGGGGTGGGGAGGTGGTGTGGGGGGACTGGTGGGCACTGCGGGGTGGGGGGGGGGGGCGGGGGTGGTGTGTGGGGGCTGGGGCTGGTGGGCTGGGGGGGGGGGGGGGGGGGGGGGCGGGGGGGGTGGTGTGTGGGGGCTGGTGGGCATTGCGGGGTGGGGTGGGGGGCGGGGGTGGTGTGGGGGGGCTGGTGGGCACTGCGGGGTGGGGGGTAGGGGTGGTGGTGTGGGGGGGCTGGTGGCACTGCGGGGTGGGGGTGGGGGGGAGGGGGACAGCACCTTGTCATGAGAAATTATACCTTGGGTGCGGGACGCCAGTTAGAGGGTTGTGTCCGGGACTTGACAGGCCCTAGATCTTGCCACCACTGCCACCTCCCTTTACTAATCACATCTGTTTATGGCCCTAAAGCGCCTTTCCAAACCTAAAATGATTTAGAAGACGGGAAGGACCGGTGACAGCAACAGCGTGGGCGGGTCTGTGTGTGTTTACTTTCAGCTCCGAAGGGCTGCGGGGACACAGGCCGTGAACTAGTGCTCACCTCGTCCTGTCGCAGGGTCCATCCTGGGCCCCTTTGCTCTGTGCCGTTCCACAGTCCGCTCAGCTCGCTCCCCGCTCCCCGCTCCCCGCTCCCCGCTCCCGCAGGCTGATGTGCGTGAAGTGGACCTGAGAGAACGCAATTGGGAGAGGGGTTTTATTGGCCACTGCTCATCTGAGTCAGGTGTCAGAACACCCATTCAAAGTTCTTTCAAAGCTCTTGTTTCCCAGAGGGAATGACCAGATCCTGTAGTTGGACAGTTTCAGGCGCAGTTAAGTCCAGAAGCTCACAGGGCGTCAGGAACATCTTTGGACTGTTGTCCCCCAGCTCTGCCGTCCTGATGGGTCTGCGTCAGGCAGGCTCCCTCCCCTGCGAGCGAGGCCTTACGCCCGTCCTCAGAGCGCCCAGTCCGGAGGGGCAAAGTCTCTTCCCAGCAGGTCCAAGCCAAGTCCCGACCTGATTCTCACTGGTCCAGACTGGGTCACATGCCGTTCTTGGTCCAATCACGGTTGTAAATGGATCTAACATGCTCAATGCTTAGATGGGGTGACAGTCCCGCTCGAACCTCCTGGGTGAACCAGGAATGGGAGAAATGTTTCTCCAAGAGCAATTGAGGCGCTTTATGAGAAAGAGGGGTGTAGATGGCTACTGCAAAAACTTGCTATGGACCCTGAATAAGAGTGGGGAAAGGTTACCGATCTCGTGGACAGAAAGACAACGGAATAATGCCCATCTAACATCCTGGTTCTCAGCGCTCGAGTGGGGGTCTGGACTATGCCCCCACGTGCCCTGAAGACATGCTAACGAGTCCTCTAAACAGCCTCTTTTTTTATGGATAAAGAGTCCGGGGCCCAACGAGGAGATGCACCCACGGTGGGTGGCCCCAGGGGGGCTTGCCTGACTCGTGCCAGTTTTGTCCTTTTCCTACTCTGCCCAGTCGCCCACTTTCTTGTGAGGATGAGGCCTTTAATCTTCCTCATTTTCCAGATGGGGAACCTGATGCACGAAGAGATGAACCCCCCAGGTCAGACTAGAGGGACCGATGGGCGAGGTTTCCATGGAGGAGGATCCCCATTTGCCCAGAACCCGGTGTGCTGCCCTCCCACCCCTCAGGCCTGGGAAAACAACAAACCAAAGAAGCCAGTGGAAACAAACACAGGAAGCAGATATTAAGGTGGACTTAAGGGACAGTTTGCTTCCTCACCTTGACGTGACTGGGAGAGCGGCCAGGGGAAAGTAAGCTTGGAAAGGCTGGGGACGGTCCGCTGGGGAGTTGGTTCAGTGGGTGGGTGGGTGACAGGGGGACCCCGGGAGAGGAGACCCAGCTGCTTTGCAGGTGGAACAGGGTGGTGAGCTGCGCCTTGCTGTGAAGGGTCAGCTCGTCTTTGGGCCAAATGGGACCGCAAGGAGGTGACGGTGACGTGGGTCCCAGGAGCGGGGTGGCGGGGAGACCAGGTTTCAGTGGCTAACAGGGACCCGGACACTGCGCACCCAGCGCGTCTGTCAGCAGCACGTCACAGTGACAGGTGTGGAGAGGACGCGGAGGGGCCAGGGCCCGCACATGCTGCTGGCGAGAACGTAAAACGGGCAAGTACTTCGGAAAACAGTCTGGCCGATTCTCAAAAGGCTAACTGCGGGCTGCCACCTAACCCAGCCACGTCCGTCCGGGTATGCATCCAAGAGAAATGGAAGTCTGTGTCCACAGACACCCTGCACACGAGTGACTGCAGCACGGCCGTCATAGACAAAGCGGGCGCCCCTCAGTCCCCAGCCGGTGGATGGATGAAGAGAATGCGTCTGTCCGTGCAGTGGAATGTTATTTGGCCACGAAAAGCAATGAAGTGCTAACATGCATGAACCTTGGCAACATGACGCCGAATGAAAGAAGCCAGTCCTAGGGACGACGCCTCGTCTGAGTCCATCATCTGAAATGTCCGGAAGAGGCAAATCCACAGACAGGAAGTACATGTGGGGTCTGCAGGAGTGGGGGTGCTGGAAGGTGAGGGCACAGGGATTCTCCGTGAGGTGCTTAAAATGTCCTCACGTTGGTGGTGGTAATGGTTGTACAACTCTGTGGTTACACTGAAAACCATCAGTGTACACTTTAAGTGGGAAATTGTATGGTGTGTGAGTTACAATTTCAATCAAGATTAAGGTGACCAGATTGTCCTGCTTTTGGTGGGACAGTCCCGATTTTAAACAATTTGCCCCGCGTCCCACGGCGTTTTAAAAAAAGTCCCTATTTTTAAAAAGCCGTGGGACGCGGGACAAATTGTTAAAAATCGGGGCTGTCCCGCCAAAAGCGGGACGATCTGGTCACCTTAATCAAGATGTTACCAAAACAGTGGCCTTGAGGTGAGGACGTGGAGACCAGTCTTGGGAAGGATCCAACAGAGGGCAGAGGGGGAATGGGAATCAGGCTCCGGCCAGCACCGAGCAGGAGGCCAGCACGGAGGGGGCGGGGCTGGGGCGTGAGCTGCTGCCCCTCAGGGCGGCCTCCACCTGTTGTTCCTTAACGGACACCTGTGTTGTGTCCTTCAGGTCCGCGGTGTTCAAAGACCTCTACGACCAAACCTCGGCCCGTTCCCAGGGAGCCCTCTACTCCTGGATGGCCGGCGTGCTGCGGGCGTCCTCCAGCGCCACCGGTGAGCCTGTGTGCGGGCACCGCCCGAGGGGCCGTCCATCCCCAGAAAAGGCTGCCGCATCTCTGAGGGCGGGCCTTCGAGTTCTGTGTCACTTAGGATTTTACCCGTCCCTCCCCAAACTGCAGGAGGGTTTGTGTGGCTTGGGGAATAAAACGCGAACCTGCTTCATCAGCGCACTTTCCGTGTGCTCAGGCCTGAAATAAGGCTGCATCCGTGTCTCCCAGACGGCGCGCCCCGGGTTCCTGGAGGGATGGAAGTGGGGTGGCCTCCTAGACTTGATGAGAGCCTTTAGAGTGAGGTCACAGGTTCAAAATCTGTATGAAAACCTGTGTTAAAGTAGCACAATGTAACCTTTAAAAATAAAATCTAGCTCTGCCCATGTGACTCAGTGGTTGAACATCAACCTATGAACCAGGAGGTCAGGGTTGGATCCCTGCTCAGGGCACATGCCTGGATTGCAGGCTTGATCCCCAGTAGGGGGCGTGCAGGAAGCAGCCGGTCAATGATTCTCTCTCATCATTGATGTTTCTATCTTTCTCTCCCTCCCTTCCTCTTTGAAATAAAAAATAATATATTTTAAAAAATAAAATCTAGGAAATAAAGCACTGAAGTTTAGCCCTAAGCTTCCTGGCAACCAGAGCAGAAATAGGTCAGGATCCGTTTATTTGGAAGATGTTTATCAAAAACCTGCCATGTCCCTCTGGGGGCACAGAGAGTCCAGCTGCTAGAGACAGGAAGTAGCGTGCTGGTTGTGTGGCTGGGGCGGGGAGGTTCGCGTTTAGGGAGCAGAGGTCCGGCTTTGCCAGATGCGGGAGTTGTGAGGTGGAGGCAGGAGGTCCCCCAGCAGTGGGCGTGCTGGAGGTGCCTCGCTGGGCACCAGGCTGGACAGACAGAAGGTTTACGGGGGTGCATTTGACCACAGTGAGACCAAGCGATACAGAAAAAGAATGCTCTGGGGATGAGCAATGCCAACAATTCCTCAGGTAGCTTCAACTTGTGGAGTGTTCAATGTTAGTGTGCACACCGACGAGCTTTAAACACTTTCAGAAAGCCTCCCATCTGTCGGCCACGGGGACACAGAGGAACCAGACGGCCTTCGCTGAGCGGAGCTATCGCGGTACTGGAGGCGGGTGGAGAGACCGCCAGGCCAGGCACACATTTTGTACACAGGGACAGAGGAAACAGTTTAGACTTTGTGCCCCGATGGTCTCTGCCTCCAGGGTTCACCTCTGGTGTTGCAGTGAAAGCAGGCACAGGCAGGCGATGAAGAGGCCTGGCTGTGTCCCATAAACCTTATTGGTGGACACTGAAACTTGAATTTCATGGGTCACAATACATTCTTTCTTTTTTGATTTTTCTTCAACGATTGGAAAGTGTAAGAACCAAGTGTGCAGGTGGAACAAACACAGGGGTTGGGCTGTGGTCAGCAGGCCCTGGGCCAGGGAATCGAGGAGACCTAGCATTTCAACTGATCCCAATGCATGGTCCCTCCCCTCCAAAGTGGGGATGGCGCCAGGCCTGCCGGCTCTGCAGGGAGGGTCAGGCCTGCCAAAGCCGTGGGTGGGGGTGGGCCCTGCTGCAGGGACAGAGGGAGCCTGTGGGGTTGGAGTGTGGAGAGCCCTCTCCCCCCATTCTCTATCCTGCTGGAGCCACTCTGCTAATCACCAAGTCACCTGTCCCGAGTCCCCATCTGGGGGATCCTGTGCTCACCCCAAAGCTCTGGTTCCTTTTGGGGGTCACCCTGTTGTTCACATGACTCAGCCCCCCAGCAGGGCTGACATCGTTGCTCCTGGTGACGACTCACTGCACCCCGCAAAGGCTCCCTGCCCCCTTCTTCCCCCCAAACGCCAACAATGAATGTTGTTGTTTATGAAAGTCTTTTACAGAAAGACTGGAGCATGGGGCCAGTTCTAGCTCAGGGAAACTTGAAACTGGATCCTGGGCATAACTGCTCTTTAAAAATTTAAAAAAACTTTTCAATCTGCCCAGCTCAGTGGTTGAGCGTCAGCCCTTGAACCAGGAGGTCATGGCTTGATTCCTGGTCAGGGCACATGCTCGGGTTGCAGGCTTGATCCATAGTAGGAGGCGTGCAGGAGGCAGCTGGTCAATGATTCTCACCATTGATGTTTCCATCTCTCTCCCCTTCTTCCTTCCTCTCTCTGAAATCAATAAAAACATATTTAAATTTTTTTCAATCAGAGATGACACACACTATTATACTAGTGTCAGATGTACATCACAGCGATCAGACATTCTACACCTTATGGAGTGGTCCCTCCAGCAAGTCAGCACCTCCGGCACTGCACATAGCTCTGCAGTACCACTGACCGTATTCCTGTGCTCACTGTGCATCTGTGACCATTTCTTAACTTCCCACCTGTACTGCCAATCCCTCACCACGCCCACCATGCCCCCTCGCAGCTATCAGTCTGTTCTCTGTGCCTATGAGTCTGTTTCAGTTTTGTTTGTTCATTTATTTTGTTCTTTAGATTCCACATGTAAGTCAGATCACATGGTATTTGTCTTTCTCTCTCTGACATTTCACTTAGCAGAATGCCCTCTAGATCCATCCATGTTGTCACAAATTAAAACAAATGTTTTTGGAGTTAAACATCATCTGAGAATATTTTTTCCATTGATTTTTAGAGACAGTAGAAGAGAGGGAGGGAAGGAGGGAGGGTAGGGAAGGAGAGAGAGGAGAGAGAAAAGGAGAGAAAGAAGAGCGAGATGTGAGAGAGACACATTGTTTGGTTGACGCCTGATGGAGCCCCAACTGGGGCCGGGGATCGAACCTGCAACCCAGGTCTGTACCCTGAGACCCTTTGTTGTGCAAGCGGGTGCTCTAACCAGTGAGCAACACCAGCCAGGGCAAGATTTTATTCGTTTTTTATTGTTTAAAGTATTACATATGTCTCCTTTTCCCCCGATTGACACCCCCCCCAGCCACTCCCACCCCCAAGGGCAGGCCCCCACCACCCCAGTGTCTGTATCCATTGGTTATGCTAATGTGCATGCATACAAGTCCTTTGGTTGATCTCTACCCTCCCCCCCCCCCCGCCCCTTGTCTCTGGCTCTATTTTTGTTCATCAGTTTATGTTGATCATTATATCCCATATATGAGTGAGATCATGTGATACTTATCTTTCTCTGACTGGCTTATTTCACTTAGCATAATGCTCTCTAGTTCCATCCATGCTGTTGCAAATGGTAAGAATTCCTTCTTTTTTATAGCAGTGTAGTATTCCACTGTATAGATGTACCACAGTTTTCTAATCCACTCATCTGCTGATGGGCATTTGGGCTGTTTCCAAATCTTAGCTATTGTAAAGTGTGCTACTATGAACATAGGGGTGCATATATCCTTTCTGATTGGTGTTTCTAGTTTCTTGGGATATATTCCTTGAAGTGGGATCACTGGGTCAAATGGGAATTCCATTTTTAGTTTTTTGAGGAAACTCCATACTGTTCTCCACAGTGGCTGCACCAGTCTGCATTCCCACCAGCAGTGCACGAGGGTTCCTTTTTCTCCACATCCTCACCAGCACTTGTCGTTTGTTGATTTATTGGCCCGTGTGAGATGGCACTTTATTGTCGTTTTGATTTCCATCTCTCAGATGATTAGTGACTTTGAGCATGTTTTCATATGTCTCTTGGCCTTCTGTATGTCCTCTTTTAAAAAGTGTCTATTTAGGTCCGATGCCCATTTTTTGATTGGATTGTTTGTCTTCCTTTTGTTAAGTTGTATAAGTTCTCTGTAAATTTTGGAGATTAAACCCTTATCTGAAATAGCATTGGCAAATATGTTCTCCCATGCAGTGGGCTTCTTGTTGTTTTGTTGATGGTTTCTAAGATTTTATTCTTTATTATAACTGAGTAATATCCATTGTAAATACATACCACCTCTTTATCCACTCATCTACTGATGGACACTTAGGCTGCTCCCCTATCTTGGCTATTGTAAATAATGCTGGGGTGCAGATATCTTTTCAAATTAGTGTTTTCATTTCCTTCAGATAAATACCCCAGAGCAGGATTGCTGGGTCAGAAGGTCATTCTATTTTTATGTTTTTGAGGACCCTCCATACTGTTCTCCATAGTGGCTGCACCAATCTTCAAGTTCTGTTGACATCCCACTGGTGGGGAAATTCAGAGTGACGAGCCCTCTGGGAGTTCAGGGGAGAGAGAAAGTACTGCTGGCTGGGGGACAAGGTCGGCTTTCAGGAAGAGGAAATGTTTGAGCTCAATCTTGAAGGTAGGATTTGGAAGCAGAAGGGTATCAGGAATGGGGAACGTCTGGCCCGCGGGCCATATAAGTCCCTTGAAATCATTTGGTCTGGCCCTGCCAAGGCATTAGGGGTGAGGTAATTAAATGTTTGACCAAATAGAGCAGGCTCATTTTTAAGGTGATAATTTTGTAGGGCCCGAGAAAGATGTTATAAATATCCACGTGGCGCTGGGCAGGGGTTCCCCACCCCTAGTTAGGTGAAAGGCATTCTAGCTCACAGGAAGGGCCCAAGCAGGCAGAGTTTGGTGATAGCCAACAAGGATGATAACTGTTGTTAGTAGTGAAAGAGCCAGATATATCTGAAGTTGCCAGGTTACTAACGAAGTGAGCTAACCTAAAGCTGCCTTTGTGGTCTGAGGTCTTCACAAATGATCTGCATCTAACAGCTCCGGGTGCTGCTGGTGCCGCCACAGCCACACTGTGGCGCATCGGCGCCTCCCAGCGCGGCGTGCGTCCCGGGGGCAGGGTGCTGCCGGTGAAGGTCAGCCTGCGGTGAAGGTCAGCGGATGAACTAACGGGTGAAGGAATGCAGGAAGGAGGTCCTGCCATCAAGTCCCACCGCAGCACAAGGCTTTTATTCACGCAGGCGCGCGCGCACTAACCCGTTTATCTATTTGCTTGCAGATGGGGCTGCTCCCTGGGTCAGCGCAGAAAGCTTGTGGATTTTGGGCAGATACATGGTCCACCTCCCCCTGGAAGAAATTATGAAAATCAGTCCTGTGGAAGTAAGTCGGGGCACGCTCACCGTCCCCCTTGCTGACTCCCCGGGGCGAGGTCAGCCAGCAGCCGAGGTGCCCGGGCCCTGGACACTGACCAGCGCAGGGCGGCCGGGGCTCTAAGAAAACCCGGGGAAGGGCCTCCCGCCGTCAGTCCCGGCGGTGTCCTCGAGCCGACGAGCCGAGGACGGGGAGCGGTGGCCACGGAGACAGCTCTGACTTGAGCCAAGAGCCAACGTGGCAGGAGGTTGTCTGTGAACCAGAAATCACGGGAGTATTTGTGTCTGCAAGAAAGGCCACAGAAAAGAGCGCTGGCGTTTCCCGGCCAGGAGGCATGAGCCCAAGTGGAAGGCAACGTGGAGGAGGAGCATTGAGCTCTGTCCCGAGGAACTTAACCCGTGGCCAGCGGTTCCTCTCCTGGGCTGACCAGTGACCCTGCAGCCCCCAAAGCGCGCCGCCAGCCCAAGGCGTTCACCGAGGGGGGCGGGCCTCGCCTCCGCTTCCACCCCGAGTGCCCGCCGCCCTCGGCCCTGAGACAAGTCTTTGCATCAGGCGACAGGCTTGTTCAAGGGCCACCGACCCACAATGCCTGGCTGTTGTGAGATCGGAGGCAGCACCGGGTTCCCCTTTCCACCTGGGAGGTGGGGCGCGTGTTGAATGTCTTCGATGCTGTCGCCCTATTACAACGTGGCCTGACCCCGCTTTGCCCTCCCAGGGCTGAGTCCGGGACGAAGGCAGCTGAGATTCCGAGGAAGCTGGGTGGGGGCACGCAAGGATCAGGAGGCCACAAGCACCTTTTCTTCTTCATCTGGAAGGATGGGAAGGGCGGGGAAAGCGGGCCCACCGAGGGCATGTTACAGGCAAAGGGCAGTCTCCGAGGGAGAGGAGCTGTCTGAGGCTTTTAAGCTCAGAAAACAGCGCATTGAAACAGGGGCGTTACTGGGACAGCCTTGGACACAGGCAAAAAGTGAGCAGGAATAGGAAGATATGCTACTCAGATTCTATTCTAGTTCACTTCTTAATCTTACAAAGAATACATGTTTTCATTGCCCGAGGCCATTTGTAAACTCACTCATCTATCAAACACCGGATCCCCAAGAAGGAAATGTGTGGGCCACATTCTACAACCTCAGTATAACAAATCTAGAAGTAAATGTGCAAATATTAGCTTAAAAAAAGTTCAGCTTCATGGATATGAAAAGTAATGCTTCCTTAATACCAGTGGGGCTTTCTGAGGCAGGCGGCACCCAGCAGCGAGGGGCCGCGAGGACGCCCACGGGGGCGGGACCGGCACCCCGTGTCTGGGATGGCGCTGGCCACGTCCGCCCCTGCCTGACCTTTCTGTGCTTGTCCACCAGATGGGGCTGTTCATCAGCTATGACAATGCCACCAAGCAGCTGGACACCATCTATGACATCACGCCGGAGCTGGCCCAGGCGTTCCTGGAGCGGATCCGCTCCTCCGACTTCGACATGAGGAACGCCTCTACCGTCCACAGGCAGGGCCCTTGGAGCTAAGCGGCAGGTTCCTCTGAGCAGCAAAGGCTCCAGGAGGGAAGGGGAGTGGCTCGTCCGTGAATAGCCTGGGGAGGGGGGGGACTTCCCCAGAGACCTCTCCAAGGCCTGAGGGGGGACAGAGGCTTTCTGGGGTCTCCTGGGTGCCAGGCATTTATGCAACTTTGTCAAGCTCAGGGTTTAACTGCGGCTCGCTGTCCATCCCAAGGTAAAGGTGCAGTTCCCAGCGAGTTGGGGGGAGTGCTGGACACAGTTCCTGGGCCCCCATACTTGTGAACCCTTGTTCTCTAGACTCTCAGGTGGGGTGTTAGGCCCCAGATGAGATCAGCTCTAGAATTTAGGGGTTGTAATGGGATCCTCCAGGAGCCATTCCCAGCAGGAGCTGTGCCCAGGAAGAGTCCGAATGTCGGGGGGGGGGGGGTGGGCATGCAGTGGGGGGATCTCCAGGGCCTTGCTGTCTCCTCCAACATCTCCTTAAAGTTTTCCAAACTCACTTGTGAGAATGTTCTTACATAAAAGTGTTACCCCTTCTTCCTCCATCCCTAGAAATTCTCACCAGCAGCCGGGGTCCCGTGTTTCTATGGTTACACAAAGGATAGCTAGTGGGACCTGAGCCAGGCCTCCTGGTTTGATCCTGGCTCTGCGACTTACACGCCGAGTGGTTTCGGCTGTGTTCACGCCTCGCTCCGTGCCACCCTTCCTCTGCCTGAGAAAGGGGAGCCCGCCTGCCCACCGCACTGAGGTCCCTGTAAGGACTGCACACGGGACATGCAGTTATGTGCTCAGGAAACGTTATTCTCAGCGCGCTCATTCATATCCAGCCTTCGCCTCCCGTCACCTTCCTCATTAGACAAATGTCAGACCCTCCCTGACCCGGTTGCTCTCCTGTGGACACGTCTCCTGCACACTTCCCGGAGGGCGGAGCCAGGTGCAGCACGGCCAAGCGGGCGGTCAGCCACGCCACGGGCAGGAGATAGCATGGAACGCTAAGAGCAGCCGGGACTGACGTGCGCTCCGTCCCCGCCGGGAAGTGTGCTGACCTTCAGCATGCCTAGCCTCACGCTCAGTGTCCCCAGTCCCACACCCATCGCACGTACTACGTGCTCACGAACACAGCAGACCTCCCCTTTCAAGCCTCCGGGGCAGGTGGACTGCGGGCAGCAGCCTTGCAGAAAGGTCAGGTGGCTGCTGAGTCCGCCGGCCTGAGCTGTGCTCTTCACCCCTGGGGACGGTGCTCCCAGCTGGGCCAGGGTCACAGCCCACTGCCGCTGACGCTTCTCTGTCTCCCGGTTTCCTTTCCTTTTGAAAAGTCATTGTCACCTGGGGTGTGGTTTGTAAGCATCCTGGGCATGAGTCTGGGCCCCAGAGAACCCCTGGTGGGCAGCGGTGTGTCTCCAGTGGAAATGGGGCGTTTCTGTGGCTAACGGCACCGGCTGCTCTCAGGCCCCTCCCCCAGGAGGAGAGTGACAGCTGACCCAGCTCCAAGCCCGGCTCCCCTGCTTGTCTTGCGCAGGCCCTGCGCCCGGTGCCAGGCCCTTCTCCTCTCACACAGGCTGGGGCTGCTCGTTTGTTTCTATGGAGACCTGGAGCTGCTGGACGCCGCCCTGGCCCGAGTCCTCCTCCACCAGATGATCAAGTGCAGCCGTCTCCGGGGCTTCCAGGCTCGTGTCCAGAAGGTGCAGATGGGGTGTATAGCCCGGGCCGGGCCTCAGTTTTACTGGCCAGAGAAATGGGGAGTCATGCCCTGCTTTGAGAGAAACACGGAAGGTTAATCGGGACCTAGATCCAGCCAGAGTAGAAGGTGTCTCAAACACACGAGCTGAACGTGGGAAGGAGCAACACAAAACTAGGAAAAAGTTTGGTTAGATCAAAACTCTCTCCGCGTGGCCACCGCAAGCTTGGGGGTGCCGGTCACCGGGGGACGGTCAGGGCAGCTTCTGAGGCCGCGGGTGGAGCCGACTGCGCGTGTAACTGCGCCCAGGTGGCGCGCTGCTGCCCAGAGACCACCCGCGAGCGGCGCTGCTCTAGTGCCCTCCTGGCAGATGTGGAGCAGAGGTGGACGTGGAGCGCCAGCGAAGGCAGGCGGCTGCGTGGGGACCAGGAGCGGGACAGCTATTTCTTTCACTCCCCTCTGCTGCCCCCCAGTGGCCGTTTCAGGACGGCCTGGAACACGGGCACACACATCTCAAGTGAATACATAGGCTCTTCATACAGATTCAGGTGTTAGAACATGAACCGTGCTTGCTTTTTTCCTTTTGTGCAGAGGTCATGTTACAGGTGGTGACGTGGAAGCAACTGGGAAACACTTGACTAGCGCTAGGCGGACATAGAGTAATTGTCCAGGTGGTCACAGAAGCGTGGAATTTTGTAAGATATCATTTTAAGTGAAAAATATAGAGAAGTACCCTTCTGTTCATATTCCAATATGTAAAACTATGTACTTAGTTTATTTATAAAGTACAGTTTATAAAGGCGTAGAGGTCTTAGCAGCCGATAGTTATTTGGGTGGGGCAGGGTTTTCAGGAGACGTACTTTGTGTTACACTGGGAATCACTCTTACACAGACCGCGTTATCGTAAAACCCCTGGGAATTTCAGGAAAGGAAGACAGCCATGTACGCAGCTGTAGAGTTAAGGTCACACAGCAAACAGGTGCTGTGAGAGCGGCTGGCACTGGGCGAAGTGGAGGGTCTCCTCCTGCCAGGCTTTCAGGCTCATTTAGTAACAGATTAGTATTTAAATGAAGCGCAAGGTCAAGGCCGGAGGAGGCAGTGTTCTCATTAGGGTGACTGGCTGTCTGGCCTGGCAGGAGTCCCTCCCTAGGCTGGATTCCTCTCCCCTGGCGAGGCGGGGTGGTGGAGGCGTCGTGGAGCCGTACACACCAGAACGCAGCCAGAGGGCACTCCTGTCCTACGTGCTATCGACCCTCACTGCAGCTTCTCCCCTGCCAGCTCAAGGCCGACCTCCTGGGCATTGCCACGGAGAACCAGACGCTCAACGAGACCCTGGGCTCTTTGTCGGACGCAGTCGTGGGCTTGACCCCCAGTCAGCTGGAGGCCCTGTCCCCCCAGGCTGTGCACGGCGCCATCTCCACCCTCAGCCAGGTGTCGGGCTGGGCCAAGAGCCAGGTGGTCATCTTGTCCGCCAAGTACCTGGCCCATGAGAAGGTCAGTGGGAACTCTGAACTCTTTTTAAAAAATATTTTTACTGATGTCAGAGAGGAAGGGAGAGGGAGAGAGAGAGAGAAACATCAGTGATGAGAGAGAATCACTGATTGGCTGCCTCTTGCACGCCCCCCACCGGGCATTGAGCTCACAACCCAGGCATGTGCTACAATCGAACCATAACCTTCTGGTTGGTAGGTTGACTCTCAACCACTGAGCCACGCCAGTGGTTGGTAATCCTCACTGAGGACATTTTCCCATTGCTTTTCAGAGAGTAGAAGAGAGGGAAAGAAGGGGAGAGAGAGTGAGATAAACATTTGGGTGAGGAGACACATTGATTGGCTGCCTCCCATATGCACCCCCATTGAGGGTGGGGCGTGACTCTGCAACCCAGGTACATGCCCTGGACTGGGAATGGAATTATCGACCCTTTTGTGTGCAGGCCGATGCTCTAACCACTGAGCCACCGGCCAGGGCTCTGACCTCTTTTCAATGTCTGGCACCCAAGGACCAGTTCTATGCACATGGCAGATAGCCGAGGAGGACTCCTGGGTTCAAATTCTGTCCTTCCATTTGCTAGCTGGACGTTTGCTTCCTTGGACAATTGGCTTAACTCCCCTTTGCCTCAGTTTCCCTATTTGTAACATAAGATGGGCAACAATCACATCTATTCCATAGGGGCCGCAAGGATTACACAGTCAGTACCCAGGAAGAGATGGGTGTGAGCCCTCGTTGAGCAAAGCTCGAGAGTCACCCCAGGACTTCCTTGCTAGTTGTTGAGGCTGCGAACACACCGCTCATCCTGTGTCAGAGATAGTGCTCTTCCATTCCCAACTGGGCTGCACAGAGGGAACTGTCCCCACAGAACGTCCTGCTTAGCGGGGCTAGGGCAGTCCCAGCTCTGTCTCCTGCACGTGGCCCTGGCTCACGCTCTAGCTCAGGGGTGGGGACGGGCCTTTTTCTTGGGGATGAGTCTCTGTGCTGGGCCCAGCAGGAAGGGCCAGAGCCCTGGGCCCTGCACAGTGTGGGTCCCGCTCTTTAGCTCACAGTCAGCCCTTCCCAGGAAGCAAAGCGGCTCCTGAGGATCAGATTGGGGCCAACTCCAATATGACAACAGCCTTTGTTAAGCGCTTACCCTGAGCCAGGTTCTGTTCTCAGTGAGCTAATCATTTGGTCCCCCATGACCCCGGGGTGGATAGAGTCCTAACTGATTCTCCCGCTCATTCCTGTGAGGCACCCAGCGTAGACGGGCATTGCCGCGGCCGCAGGAAAGGCACTCAGCTGGGACTGAGCCCCGGGCACCTGGCTTCGGAGCCTGCTCGCTCAGCTCCTGGCTGACAGCCTGACATGGCGCCAGGGCCACTGCCAGCCCGTCCTCACCTGCCTCCAGGCCAAGGCTGGCCGCCCACCTGTCCCTCTGGCCTCGTGGCGACTTCAGTCTGAAGGCGTGGCAGCCCTTCCCTGCGTTGACTGGGGACACTGGGCTCGCCTGGCGTTTCCCTGCGAGTGGTGTCCGAGCTGAGGTAGCCTGTCTTGCTCCTCCAGCTCTGAGGAGTTTGAAAGGCTCCGCCTTCGGTGGGAGCATCAGAGGCTGTCCATCCTTCAGAGCACAACTGAGGGCAGCCGTGCAACAGCCTTTGTAGAACCAAGGAGTCCGCCTGCTTATATGGAAAGCCCCGGATGAGGCGGGAACATGCACAACCTGAGGGGTGCCAGCTACAGACACAGTTGTCATAAAGCATCAGACTCATATCCTGAGACGTACCTTTATTATTTTTAAAATGTATTTTTATTGATTTCAGAGAGGAAGGGAGAGAGAGAGACATCAATGATGAGCGAGAATCATTGATCGGCTGCCTCCTGCACGCCCCCTACTGGGATTGAGCCCACAACCCGGGCATGTGCCCAGACCAGGAATCGAACCCGGAACCCTTCAGTCCGGAGGCCAATGCTTAATCCACTGAGCCAAACTGGCTGGGACTGAAGCTTGACTCTATTTCAGGGAGTTTCTGCCTGGAGGTAACTGAGCGTGGGCTTGGCCCTGCCGGCTGCATGCTGGGGGACAGGGTGCGAGCGTGGGCTGCCTCCAGCACCGAGAGGGGCCGGGCTGGTCCCTGAGAGCCTGGGGCCACCGGCGGCAGCGGCTGGTCTGTCCTTGCCCGTTGTTGCCCATGTGGGCCCAGATTTTAAAAAGCCAGAGACTCACCTGGATTTTTGTGGGAATTCCCCACATGTTAAATGCCAGCTAGTTCAGACGAAACATACTCGTAAAGCAGCCCTTGGCGGCCAGGGTGGCGCTCGGGCCTGCTTCAGGTACTTGTGCTGTGGCCTCAGGCAGCAGAGTACCGGCCCCCCGGGGCTGCTACTGCTCTGTCCTGTTCTGACATTTACTCTCTTTCCTGAGAGAGGAAGGAAGGTCTGGGAGGCAGCACACCCGCCCCCGGTGCCCGCCCTGCCACCTGGCACGCAGTGGGCCTGGCCAGTGCCCTGCAGGCGAAAGGCCTTCGCAGAGCCTCGCCCCTCTTGCCGGTCCCCCCAGGTGCTGTCCTTCCACAGCGTCAGCCAGATGGGCGTGCTGCTGGCGGGCGTCGGCGCCCAGGCCTTCTCGGGCATGGACCCCAGGGCCCTGGCGCAGGTCCTGAGAAGCGCCGGCTCCCTGCACTTGTCCGGTCTGTCGCCGGCCCAGCAGCAAGGCATCCTCAGCAAGGTGAGGGGGCAGGTCCCGCGGGTCCCCAGCCTCGTGCCTACAGCCTGTGGCTTTGGGGTTTGTGAGTGGGCGGGGTTAGCCCAGCCTCCGGGAGGGGGTTCCTCCGGGGAGGGGGTTCCTCCGGGGAGGGGTTCCTCCAGGAGGGGTTCCTCCGGGAGGGGGTTCCTCCAGGGAGGGGGTCCGAGCCGGAGAAGTCTTCTTCCTGCCGCCTCCCCTCCCTCCAGAGTGCCCCTGGCTCCGTTGTACTTCTTCCCAGACCCCACTGCTCTCCCTAGCCAACCACACCTGCAGGACTCTTCTTAAACTAGGTTTCTTATATAATAACATTTAAAGGTTGACTTTCCAATCTCAAAGTGAGTCTGAAGTTCCCGGAGTGCTTCCGAGAGTCCTTCCAGGTTCAAAGTCACGCCAGCTCCTCCTCCTCTCTCGGCAGGGCCTTGGGGGCACCTTCTTCCCTCAGACTTGCCTCTTCCAATTGCAGAATCCCTTAGAAACCAAACACGAGAGATCTGCCCCGACGTCAACCCCTTGCAGGCAGCAGGAGCACTGAGGGTTAAACTAAAGAGCGAAGGTTTGGAAATAAGACAGACTTGAATCTCACTATCAACCAATTACTCATGAAGCCTCAGTTTTCTTAGCTGTACAATGGGGCAGTGACGGTTCCCAGCGACCGGATGGGTTTGTGCTGGGGAAGCACTTGGCACAGTGCCTGGCCTTCGCCGAAAGCGGCGCCTCCCATGAGCAGTCAGGCAGTGTCCTCGCTCTGCAGGTGGCCGGAGCGGGAGCGGGCGCCCCGGCTGTGGCGGAAGTGCCAGGGGCTCTCTTTGAGGAGGTGTCCCTCTTTGACTTAAGGAGGGAACTCGGACTCAACTCCACTGTCCTAAAGGAGAAGGCGCTTCGGAGGGGTCAGGTATGACTGCTGAGGTCGGACACCGGTTCCGTTGTGTATGAGGGGTTCCCCACGCCAGCGAACCCCACCAGCAAGGCCTTCCCAACACTGGCTGGGGAGGTCCTACGATGACCTCAATTCCACACCAGCTACCGGAAAGGGAACCCCGGGAAGGGCTCAGCCCCACAGCTGCCAGGCGCTGTCCAGGGCACCGGTGCTGCCGCCTGCCTGCCTGCAGCCTGGGGCTCCGGTGGCCCCTCCGTGGGTTTGGTTAATCTGCTGGAGCGGCTCCCAGCACTCAGAGCGGCGCTTTATTCACTGGGTCACTGGTTTTTAGGGAAGGATGTGACGTGCCCCCCCGCCCGGCCCCTTCACCAGCCCCGAAGCTCCCAGAACCCTGTCCTTTGAGTTTGTGGAGGCGGCATCGCACAGGCGTGATTGATTAGCTCGCTGGCCAGCGGCCATTGAGCTTCTAGCTCCCTCCCTCCCTGGAGGTCAGGGGTCGGCCTGAAAGTCCCACCTTCTGATGACATAGTAGCTTCACCCGCTTCTGCTTCCTGGGTGTCCTGTGTCCAGGAGCTACCAGGTGGGCCTGGCCACGCAGAGGCAGCGAGCGGCAGCCCTGCTCCCTGCCGCGGGCTCTCCCTCCACCCTGCGCGGGGACGGCCTGGTATGGGAGCGCGGTCCCGCCACCCCTCACCTCCCAGCTCTGCCACTTAGCACCCGTGTGGTCCTGGGCAGGTCACAGCCTAGGAAGCCTCTGTCTTCCCATCTGTAAAATGGGTCGTGTGTGCCTTCCCCACAGGGCTTCCCGGTGCTGGGCCCAGCACGGGCTTGTCGGGTGAATGCCCCCCGCCCCCAGCTGGCATTGTTCTCTCCCCTTAGGCCTTGTTCCTGTATGAGCTGCTGTCCCAGACCAGCAGGCCCGCCGAGCTCCTGAGGTAGGGAGCGCAGCTCGCCAGCTCTTTGGAGCCTGATTTCCCCGCAGGGAGAGCTGGACAGGCCCTTCTGTAGCCCATGCCAGGTGGGCTATGCCTTCTCTTCTCCTCCTTCTCCGTCTCACCCAACCGCTCTTTCCCGCCCCTGTCTTTCTCCAGTGCTGGGCAGCTGGTCAAGGGCATAGCGTGCTCCCACATCGAGGCCCTGAGCGCCGACTCCTTCCTGGCCCTCTTCCAGTATTTTGAGAACAACCTCTCTCTGCTTTCACCATATCAGGTACCTTTCTGCTTCTGCTCCTCTCTTTCTACCCCGGGAGCCGACCCTGCGTTGACTGGCTCTGAAGATAGGGATGCTGGCAATATTCTGGTGCAAATGATGGTGTGGGGCCAAATACCAAGCCAGGCTTTCTCCAGTTTCTTTCCTTTTTAAAAAAAGTATGCTTTTATTGATTTCAGAGAGGAAGGGAGAGGGCAATAGAAACATCAATGATGAGAGAGAATCATTGATCGGCTGCCTCCTGCACGCCCCCTCCTGGTAATGGAGCTCACAACCCGGGCATGTGCCGGTGAGGGAATCGAAAGTGACCTCCTTGTTCATAGGTCGATGCTCAACCATGAGCCACGCCGGCCGGGCTCCAGTTTCTTTCTTGGATGCTCTGAATGCCCCTGCCTTCAAAGCCAGAGTTTTCATAGATGGGTTATTTCGCACTCTGCTCCGAGCCTGAAGGCACACCCGGGAGGCACAGCGTCGCACGCTCACAATCACGTCCCCGGCCGAAGGCCGCTCCATCAGCCCCATGCTCACCCGGCCAGGGTGGCCAGGACAGACACTGCTCTAAGGGTCTTTTCTTTTCACTTAAAACTTCCTTCTCCAAATGCCACAGACACTCTCCCACGCTCTGGGGAGACAGCAGTGCCCACGTTGATGCGCTGAGCGCTCAGAGGTGAGGGAAGGTCTCCTGTGACATGCTCTTCTCACAAACAAACACAGGGCACAGGGACATTTCGGTGCTGGGCATGTCTTTGGCCTTGACTGAGGTCATGGTTTTGAGGGTATTCACATACGTCCAAACACATCGAATACAGTGTAGTTCTTTGCATACAATTATAGTTCAATAAAACTGTCAAAAATACAGGTTGCTGGCTTTCTCTTAGAGCAGGTCTGGGGGACACTTGTGGGCTACCTCCTCACTGCCTCCTGGTGGGAATGTCCCCCAGCAGCACGTGAGCATCCGCCAGGCAGAGGCGGGGGGCTGGGGGAGGTCAGCCGCTTGGAGGAGGCCTGATGTCCGAGCAGAGCTCTCCAAACAACTCTTCTCCCAGACTCTCCTGTTCTTCAACCTTCAAATACCACTTCATCAGAAAAGTTGCCTTTTTTTCTTTATATTTTTTTTTGCTGAAAACACATAATTATCATATAAGAAATAGAAAGAAAGTAAAATTTCCCTAGAACAGTGGTCCCCAGCAGTTCTGCTGTCACACTTGAGGGAGGTGCTCCTGGCGTCGAGTGTGTGGGGGCCAGGGCTGCAGCTTCACACCCCGAATGCAGATGGCGGCGTCCAGCACACGGGAACCCCCCCTCCCCCGTGCCAGCGCCCAGCTCGTGGCCCCCCGCCCCCGGGGCCAGCAGGGCTGCGGCTAGACTGCTCCATGGGCAACTGCAGGGAATGCTGGCTCCTGACTCTGAGGATGGGGGCGTGTATAAAACACACTTACATGTAACTTAAAAAGCACAAGTGAGCTCATACTGTGTACACTGTTCTCTTTAACTTGCTATACAACACATTGTATATGTATAAAATAGGGCATGGACATCATTGCATATTAATATGTGCAAATCTACCTGCAGAAACAGGTAATTGTGCAGTATTCCGCTGTATAGCTATCCCATAGTTTACCTAACCAGGCAGCCCCCACTGAGGGCCATGACGGTGAATCTCCTTTTTTTACCGTTATAAACAAAACCGTGGGGAGCATTCTTAGACTTAAAGTTTTGTGTGCATCTTTAAGCTATTGCCTCAGTTTCCTCATGCACAAACGGGCACAATGGTGGTCCCTACACCCTAGGGCAGTGATGGCGAACCTATGACACGCGTGTCAACACTGACATGCGTAGCCATTTCTGATGACACGCGCCCGCTGAGGCGCCCGCATGCCGAGGATGAAACATTTGCTGCTCCTGAGGATGAAACATTTGTGAAATAATGTTTTTTCCTCAAAGTGACACACTACCCGAGTTATGCTCAGTTTTTTGGTGAAGTTTGACACACCAAGCTCAAAAGGTTGCCCAACACTGCCCTAGGGTGTTCTGTAAACAGGACACACCTGTGAAGGGCTTAGAGCAGTGCTTGGACCAGAGAGCACAATCTTGCTTGCTCTTCTTATCACTTCACTAAATGCTACAACTTTTTCAATCTTTCAGGTTAATTGTTTGGCGTGGAAAGCCTGGGAGGTTTCCAGGTCCTTCATGCAGCCCTTCCTCTTGGCTGCGCTCCCGTGAGTGAACGTGGGCCCCCTTTCTGGCTCAGCAATAGGATTGGGGGACCCACCCAAACCAAAGTCTCCTCTCCCTGTGGGTTTTGTGAGGAGCCAGAGGCGGAGTGGAGCGTGCCCTGGACAGTGACGCCCTCGAGACGCAGGGTGTAAATTCTGGGCCGCACAGAAATTTCAGACCCTTGCTTTTTTTTGTTATTTAAAAACCGAAGCCAAAGCAGCCCAGGCCCAGGAAGCAGATCTGGCCTGGGCGGGCCTCCCCCTGTGCCCATGCTCCAGGAGGCCGGGCTGGGTGAGCTGTGGGGTTTTGCCTGCTATGTGTGGGCACTCAGGCCTGGGGGCAGTCCTACTTTCAAAATATGGTCTGGACACGGTTTCTGTTTTTCTCCTCTTGCTGTTATTGTCTTCATTCATTCAAAAATATTTATTAAATGCTTACTATGTACTAGCTCTTAGAAATAACTAAATTTTCCCCATAAAGAGCTTACAAGCTCATAGGGGAAAAACAGGTAAGCATGAATTATAATCTCAAGTTGATATTTAGTTGAAAGTGATAGAATCTTAACTGAAATTGGCTTAGGCAATAAAAGGCAATTTTGTATTTAGGTAGCTAGAATGTCCAGGGATGGATTTCAGGCATGGCTAGATCCAGGGGCTAAAATTATGTCATCTGTCTCAGCCCAGCTTTCCTCTGTAGGCTCTCTGTCAGACAGAGTCTTTCTCTGTGGTGGCCCCTGGCAGATCCAAGGTTACATCTTCCTAGTTTCATGTTTGAGGAAAAGAAAGACGTTCTCTTCCCATTCTTCTCAATAAGACTTGGGTTGGACTCTCATGGGCCTACATTGGGCCAATTTGCTCTTCTTGACCCAGTCTCACCGGGTTTGGAAGGATGGGTAACTTGATTGGAGCTGAGAGTGGATGGGCACCACCCCAAAGCACAAGGTCTTACAGTGAAGGGGTGATTCTCGAGAAAACCAGGTGGGAATGGGTAATGGACACTGGAGCAGAGGAGGGAATACTAGTCTTTTCTTCAGACGGGAAGTCAGAGCTTGAAGAATGAGGTGGGTTAATGAGTTTAAGAGGGACAAGAGCTGGAAGAATGGGTGGGTTAATGAGTTTAAGAGGGACAAGAGCTGGAAGAATGGGTGGGTTAATGAGTTTAAGAGGGACACTCCGGGCGGGGCACCAGGGGTCCGCCCAGCAGGGATACGTGCAGGGAAGAGCCCTGGGGAAGATGGTCTGTGATCTGTAGAGCTGGTGTCAGAGAGAAGGCCGGAGAGGTAGGGACGGTCAGACCAGGGAGGGCTACGTGGGGCCCTGAGGGTTCATTGTGTTCTGGGAACGCCCTCAGATTTATGTTTCAGAAAGGCCATCGCCGCTGCCCCATGGCAGAAAGCAGGGCCTCAGCGGGAGCGGGTGTGTGTGTGTGTGTGTGTGTGTGTGTGTGTGTGTGTGTGTGGCGTGGAAGCTTGTCTCTGTAACCTGGGCCTGGGCTGCCTGTCTCCTTCCACTGGCCCACCTCAGCTCAACCTGCACTGCCTGCGAAGGCTTTGCCCACCTGCACTCTCCATTCCAGAGGCATTCACTTTCCTCCTCACGTGTGTCAGTCGCTGAAATTACCTGTCTTACCCGCTGGTGGCAGGGCCTCCCCCTTGCAATGACGCATCCTGCGAGCAGGGGCCTCCCCTCGTGTCCTGTTCATGGTGTTGCTGGCCGCCAGCACAGTGCCTGACACACAGCAGATGCTCTGCAGATATCTGCCGAGTGAGTGAGTGAATGAATGAAGAAATAAATGGAACCGGGAATGGAGAGGCAAGAGAGATTTGAGTAATATTAAGGCGAGTGCAGTGACTTTGGGATAAAGGGAAAAAGGAGTCTGGGATGGCATAGAGGAAGAATGTCAAATTTAGTTTTGAAAGAGTCACGTGGCGATGAGTTAGGGCACCTGGGTCTAGAACAGTCTTTCTTAATCTTTATTTCATTATTGCCTCCCCAAGGAGAACATTTTAATTTCTCCCCAGTGAGAGAAACGGCGAAGAATAACTTCATTGAGTAGGGCTGAGCTTGGTGGGTCACAGATCATTGTAATAACATTAGCTTCCCTCCCTCCCCTCCTGCCCTGAACATTCTCCGCCCGGGGGGTGATATTGTGCCTGCCGAGGAGACACAGTCAAGAGCTGAGGGGGCAGTTCTGACTGGAGGCATGGAATTGGGAGTCATTTCTCTTGCTCTCTTCACTCTCTCCTCACATTTCTTTCTCACTTTCTATTTTATTCTCTTTTCTCTTTGTCCCTTCCTTTTTCTACTTTACCTTTTCATTTTTTCCTCATCTCTCCTCAACTGGTCCATCAGTCAACATATGTTTATAGAGATACTACTCTGAGATCAATGCTGCTAGAGCATAGAAGAGGAGCATGATGGGGAGTTTGGTTTCTGCCAGTAGGAGCGGGGCATGATAGGAAGTTTGGTGTTCATCCCTAAAAGAGGAGCAGGATGGGGAGTTGGTTCCCATCCCTAGAAGAGGAGCATGATGGGGAGTTTGGTTTCTGCCAGCAGGAGAGGGGCATGATAGGAAGTTTGGTCCTCATCCCTAAAAGAGGAGCAGGATGGGGAGTTGGTTCCCATCCCTAAAAGAGGAGCAGGATGGGGAATTGGTTCTCATCTCTAGAAGAGGAGCAGGATGGGAAGTTTGGTTTCCATCCCTAGGGGAGGAGCATGATGGGAAGTTTGGTTTCCATCCCTAGGGGAGGAGCATGATGGGAAGTTTGGTTCCCATCCCTAGGGGAGGAGCATGATGGGAAGTTTGGTTCCCATCCCTAGGGGAGGAGCATGATGGGAAGTTTGGTTTCCATCCGTAGGAGAGAAGCACTATGGGTGGGAGGCTTGCAACCTGCCCAAAGGAGCCACGTCACTGGGAGAACACACTTTAAAGAACCCCCTGTGATAAGCTCTTGGGCATGCAGACCCTGGCTCCCAGGGCAATCCAGAGCAGCCACCGTCTTCCTGCCCTTGTCCCCACCTCTCTCCAGGGCTCACTACCTGGCGTCCGTGCCAGCCTCCCGCTGTGTGCCCCTTCTGATCAGCCTGGGGAGGATTCGGTTGGACTCCTTGGTGTTAGATGCCCACAAAAGGACTCTGGTCCTCAGGAAAGTGCAGCAGTGCCTGGTAAGGAGCCTTTCTGGGCGACACTTTCACTGACGTCCCTCCCCCCCAGCCCCGGGCCCCCCGGGAAGCCCTGGCGATCTGGCGGGGACCTCAGCCCGATGTGGCTCTGAAGCTGGCTCTGAAGCCGCTGGGTGGGGCGGTCCCTGGTGCTGGAGACTGCTGTGCAGGGGCCGAAGGAGGGCAGACGGCTCTGGGGCCGGGAAGGGCCCAGCACAGTGTCTGGGCTCCAGACCCGCCTTTGCTGGGGGCCGTCTACGGGCTGTGGGAGAGTCACCTTCCCTCCCGAGCCCCAGTCCCTGTCTGCTCGTGGGCTGAGCACTCCCTGCACAGAGTTGTTGAGGGCCCGGGCTAGGCGAGGTGCTGTTCAGTACCAACGCCCAGCGGGACCCGGCCTTGCCACCAGCTGGCAGCTCTTCATCTTTACACGGCGTGTTATTAGCAGTTACAGTGACTCTGAGATAAATGTGGACCAAGACCTGCAAACACCCAGCAGGGGCCGCACAGCGAGCATTCTAACCGCTCGCCCAGCCGTCACGTTGAGAAAGAGCTCGCTCAGCCGTCACGTTGAGAAAGAGCTCTGAAGACTTCCAGGGCCACACGCACTGGCGCTGCTTTTCTTGTTCATGTGCTGTTGTCACAATGGTTCCAGCTTGGGGTCTTCTCAGTGCAGTGGCAACGATGCCAGCCCTCATTCACCCCCCTCACCACGTGCCAGGCCTCTGTCCACACTGGCTCCCGTGGGTCTCCCCAGAGGTCACTCAGGTCTTCCTGGGGCGAGGTCAGGCCCGGGCTATCTGTACTGGCCTTGGCAGGGCGGGTGGGAAGATCCCAGGGTTTTCTGAGGTTTGGGGATGGGAAGTGATTTTAAAGGGTCACCATGTTGGGCCCCGCTGGGTCCTGCCATGGCGTGCGCCACCTGTCGGTTTCAGAACAACTCCATTGCCGATGAGTACACTGTGGACATCGTGGGGAACCTGCTCTGCCACTTGCCGGCGGCCGTCATCCAGCACGGAGTGTCCCCCAGGGCCTGGGCCACTGCCCTGCACCGCCTCAGAGCCTGCCCAGACCTGAGCCCCGAGCAGGGGGCTGCGGTGAGGCTGCGGCTGCTGGAGCAGCACGGGTGAGCGGGTCGGGCGCAGCTCAGGTGGGCCTGGCTGGCAGAGGGGCACAAGCCCTGGCCCTCCTGCCCTCGGACAGAGTCTCTTGCCCAGGATGAGGCTGACACTTGCATTTATTCTGCAAATTGGCTTCTTCCTTTGGCCTCAGACTCCCTGGAAAGTGAGCACCATGGCAGCTGCTTTCAGGCCTCACATGGCTGTCCCCACACATCTTGGCAGGCGGAAAGGGAAAGCGTTGTTGTTATGACATAATAATAATGACAACGGCGATGATATAAATAACCGAGGTATTGTCACTCTCCGTGAGCGAGAGTTCCCTGGGAAAACGAACTGTTTTTTCCCATGTAGAATTTTCTGAAGTTTGCTCAGATAGTTGAGTAGGGCCTAGCCATCAGTCAATGGTTAGACTACAAATGTTTTTGAAGAAATGGCTGTACCCCAGGCACTGTATTATTATATAGAGTTAAGAATATGGAGTTGGGAGCAAAACTCCTTGGGTTGAAATTTTGTTTCTATCATCTACTGCCTGTGTGACCTGGGAAAAGTTCCCAAATTTCTTTGCACTTTATTTTCTCATCTGTAGAATGGGGACAGTGATAGTCCCATAGGACTGGTGTGATGATGAACTGAGTTAATGCATACAAAGTATTACAACAGTGCCCAGCCCACGTACTGAGTAGGTGGCAACTGTGCTCCTCTTAGAACCACAGATGCAGCAGTTCGTGAAATGGGTGTGGTTCCTGTCCTCACGGAGCTAAGGTCTAGCGGGATTACATATATATATTAGAGTATTAGAGGCCCGGTGCATGGATTCGTGCACATTGAAAGGAAATTAATTAGAAGAAATATTTTAGAGACTGGGGAGGGACCGCGGGAGGTTGGCTCCAGGGTGTGTCCGGCCCGTCTTGTCCAGTCCTGATTGCTAGACCCCAGCAGCAAGCTCACCTACCGGTCAGAGTGTCTGCCCCTAGGTGGTCAGTGCGCATCATAGCGACTGGTTGAAGGGTTGAATGAATGGTCGGATACTTAGCAGTTTAGGCATATATATACAGTATATATACACACACACACATATTGTTAATCCTCACTGAGGGTATTTTTCCATTTATTTTTGGACAGAATGGGAGATTGAGAGATTGAGAGAAACATCGATGTGAGAGAAACACATCGATTGGTTGCCTCCGCACTCACTTCTGACCAGGGCCGAGAATTGAGCCTGCAACCCAAGTACATGCCCTTGACTGGAATCAAACCTGGGATTCTTCAGTCTGTGGGCCAATGCTCTATCCATTGAGCCAAAACGGCTAGGGCTGGGATAATATTTTCAATCAAAGAGATAAGGGGGAGTTTTTTGGCCAGGGTTGGCTTGCCTAGGCCTAAGAGAGGGGTTATTGCTACTAACAGCCCCCCTTCAGAAATGCCACCGAAAGTGGTGGGAGGCACTTCACTGTAGATATTTGTGATCTCTGTAAGAACAACAGTAGATTCTGTATTCGTGCTGTCAGTATCCTGTCAGTATTCAAGAGGACATTTTGTCTAGTTATAAGGGAAGACTCTTATGGCAATTTAAAGAAACACATAGATCATTACTGTTCTATTGAAGAGGGCGAGGAAGGAAATGACTGAAATTTAACAATTCAATTCAAGCTACAAATGGGTTGCTGAGTTCAGAAATTGAATGTAATGGAAAACTGCAGGGATGGACTTCAGGCATGGTTGGTTCCAGGAGCTCAAGTGGTATCCTCAGGAATTTTTCTCCTACCACTCAGCTCTGTGTTCTTGGGTGTGGTCTTATTATCGCCACTGGTGATAGGAATGGCCTCTAATATCCTTTTTACTACTCCGGATACCAGAAGAGAGAGAGAGAGCTTCTTTAGTAGTTCCATCAAAATTCCTAGGGATGATTCTGATTGGTCAGCCTGTATCACATGCACATCGGCTTGGCCAGGCAAGTGGGACCATGTGATTGACAGTCTCTCCACACATGAAGATAGTCTGTTTCTGAAAGAAAGGATGCTGGGGACAAGGACAACAGCACTGATTCCAATTTATTGCTTATTTTCTCTTCTTAGACCCCCTCAGAACTGGACAGCCGAGACGACGAAGGACTTGGGACCCTTTCTAGTACTTTTCTCAGGAGATGAATTAAGCTCTGTTGCCACAAAGGTACCTGTGTGTCCTCTTGTAAGAAGGTGGGAGGAGTCTGGAGGGGGCAGTGTGGTCCGGTACACTCCACGGGGTGTGTGCTGGTTTGTTTTCTGGAACTTCCTCCCTGCCCTGAAGGGCTGATGTTGGCAGCCCCACCCCAGGAGGCCAAGGTGCAGGACGAGGGAGTGAGGCCACCGCTGCCTGAGCTCCCACCCTTCCACGTGCCTATCGCTCTGCTCTTTCCACATGCATGCTTGTTCCAGGTCTTACATGCACCAGTGCCATGTGCATACATACATGCCAGCCTGTGTAAAGGGTGTATACCTACATTATTGAACATTTGTTGAATTATTATGGAGGTTGAGTATTGTTTTATATGACCCTTTGTAGAAACCAGGTTAGTTGGGCTAGGGATTAAATTTATATGAGCAGCTGCTATGAAGGAAGGAAAACCTGAGCCAGTAAGTCCTGGTATAGCTTAATGCTGCTTTCAATTTGTGTTTACTGTGCTTTATTACTTCTTCCTCCTCATTCCTCTTCTCTGCCCCACACAGTTTCCTGATATCCTTCAACAAACAGCTTCCAAGATGGTCGGGATCTTGCCCCCCAAAGAATTCCTCTGGGCTGTCTTTGAATCTGTTCGGAACAGCAGTGAGAGGGGCTCTGGCCCTGACCCCAGCCCTGGTGAGTGAACGGGGTACCTGAGCCCGTGCCATGGCACGAGTGTCTCGGCGGAGTCGCTGGCATCAAGAGGCCTCCTCTCTGGGGGACTGGTGAAATGATTGAAAAGCAACAGGGTGGCGAGAATCCACACACCAACGGTCCCCCTTGTATGGTGACTTGAAGGCCAGCTGTGTGCCTGGCCCGGGCTGGTAGTTTACTGGTGGACACAGCAGTTCACAACAGTTGGCTTAATGGGTCCCAGTGGCTGAGCGGCTGTTTGCAGGGCTGGGGCCAGGCTGGGTGGGTTTGAGCCCTGGGTCTGCTGCGTGCTGACTGTGTGATCTGGGTTAGCTTTTTAACTTCTCTGTGCCCCAGTGTTCATCCTCTGTAAAACAGCACAGTGTAAGTTCCTACCTGAGTAGGTTATGCAAGCATGTCAAACTCGCGCCAGCGGGCCGCATGCCTCATTTATTATACAGCCTGCGGGCCACGAGTTCGACATGCTGTGTGAGGACTAATGGGTTTAAACCTCTAACATGTTCCCACAGAGCCTGGCATGTAGGAAATGCTCAGGGAGTGTTAGGTGTCCTTATTTAAAAAATGCATTTTTATTGATTTCATGTTCAAATGTTTTGGGGGTAGCCAGACAATAAATGACACAGTAGCATGCTGACGGATGCTAAGTGCCACGGAGGAAAATAAAGAAGGGAAGGGGTCAGGGAGAATGGGTGGGCCTAATTGAAAAGGGACGTTTCAGTGAGAACCTGACACTCGAGTAAAGACCTGAGGGGGTGGGGGGGGGGGCCCGTGGACGTTTGGCTTAGAGTCTTCCAGGCAGAAGGACGGGTGGGGGTGGGGTGACACCGGCCTGCCCTCGGGGCCTTGGCAAGAGGCCTGAGCACTGGGCGTCTCCCTGGGAAGGGGCTCCCGGGCGTCCAGCGAGAACGTTCTGACCTGATTTGTGTTCCCTGGTGGCCACCCCTCCTCGGCTGTCTCACCCTCCCGGCCCTGTGGGCTGGGCACTGTGATCTCCCCCATTTTCTCAGCCAAGGAACTGGAGGGTCAGAGAGACGAAGAGACGTGGCCAGTCTCAGCGTTAGTAAGTGGCAGCTCTTGGGTGGCCCCCCAAATACGGGGAGTTCACCACTGTCCTCAGAGCCCACAGCCAGGGGTCGGGTGGCAGCACCCCTCGTTTGTGCACACGCGGAGGACACGCGCCCTGTGCGTGGTCTGAGCTGTCAGCACGCTTCTGGGTTAGTCCCCGCTGTGCTGACAGCAGCTGACGGCCTAGCAGGAGTGGTGCTTGGCTTCATTTCAGCTAACCCCTGTGCGTGCTGATTCATTCCACAGATACATGCTGGCACCGGCCCTGTGCCCGGAACGCAGCGGCGGGCGGCTCTGGGTCCACACTGCCCCCCCCCCCCCCGGGCCTGCTTTCCCTGGAGGGGGGGCATCTAGGAGGGATGGGTCTTCTGTCCCCTCCGAGTGGGTTATGATAACGATGTTTGAGGGCCTCACACCGTGCCCTTGACCTGGTCCAGTCTCACTCTTGACTGGAATCCAGCGAATTTGGGTTGGAGATGCCGGGAGGCGGGAGTGGCACAGGCTTGGGAACCCTGGGCGGGGCTGTGCGTCAGCGTCCAGGGTTGCTTCCAAGACAAGGAGCCTGGGTGCTCTCCCCGGTTGGCACCTCTGGGCCACAAAGGCGATCTCACCTCCGTGCGGAGGATGGGGCTGGTTCACCAGGTGAGCTCCAGCGGCTCAGAGTGAGCTGGGTGGTTTCTGCTGCAACAAAAGCAGCAGCCACTGCTCCTGCCTGGGAGGGAAGGCCCCGCCCCGCCATGACTTTATGGAGGGCAAGTCACCCCCTCCCACTCTTAGGAGAGGTCCTTTCTCATAATCCTGAAACCCTCAACTCTGGGTTTCAAACTCAAATGGATAAAAAGCGTGTGAGAGTGCTCACTGCCTCCCTGACACCACGTGCTTCATGGGTGACACCATGTAGTCCTCACAGAAGTCCGACCAGGGGACCCCCTCGTTGTCCAGGCAAGGACACACGCACGGAGGGTTAGAGGGCTTTGGATTTGAATTTGCAGCCAGGATCTTCACCAGCAGCTCCTGCTGCCCTCAGGCAGTTTGCAGTCTAGCTGTGATGTCGCAAAACTCCTACTGGGTGCAGGTGGCTGTGCGAAGCATTGGCATGTTCACGATGTGGTTACCAGGTGTTAGCAAGAAGTGGCAGACGGGCTCGAGCTGTCCCGGGTCCCGCTGTCAGTGCTCCATCTCTGGCCTCTCGGGAGGAAGCCGACAGGAGCATCACTCACGCCAACACGGAAACACGTTTCCTGAGCTGCTCTCCCCCTGCCTCCCCGCGCCCCCGTTCAGGTTGCCATGGAGTTGAGGCCCCCTCTTCCGACGACATCTTCAGGTTGGCCGAAGCCAATGCCTGCTGGGCCCCCCGGGACCTGCGCTGCCTGGGGGAAGCCACGTTCCTCAGGAGCGTGGAGCGCCTGGGCGCCGTTGGGGGCTTCCTCCGGCCTCAGCTGACTGCCCTGAAGGAGAAGGCGATTCAGGTAAAGTCCACTGGGGAGGGCTGGTTAACAGGAGGAAAACCCGCACCACGACAGCCCGGCTGCCACGGAGCGCCGAGCCCGCAGGGAGCGCTCACCTGTTTCCTTGTTGCACTTTCACTGCGTGGAGGATTCAGGCCTCCCCTCTGCACCTCCGTTTCCTCCCTAGGCTGTGCAAAGACCGTCCAATGGGCGCTCCATGAACCCCATGAGTGGGTGAACCCCAACTGTGGGTGAACCCCATCTGTGGGTGAACCCCACTCTGTGGGTATATCTCATTCTGTGGGTGAATCCCATTCTGTGGGTGAACTCCATCCTGTAGCTGAACCCCATCTACTGGTGAACCCATCCTGTGAGTGAACCCATCTGCAGATGAACCCCATCTGTGGGTGAACCCATCCTGTGGATGATCCCCATCTGCAGAGAATCCTTCCTGCGGGTGAACCCCATCTGTGGGTGAACCCCATATATGGGTGAACCTATCCTGTAGGTGAACCCCATCTGTATAAATCCCATCCTGTGGATGAACCCCATATATGGGTGAACCCCATCTGTGGGTGAACCCCATTTGTGGATGAACCCCATCCATGGGTGAACCCAATCCATGGGTGAACCCATCCTGAGGGTGAACCCCATCTGTGTAAACCCCATCTGGGGTGAACCCCATCTGGGGAAGAACACCATCTGTGGGTGAACCCCATATAAGGGTGAACCCATCCTGTGGGTGAGTCCCATCTGCGGGTGAACCCATCCTGTGGGTGGTTTGGGCCTAGACAGGATGGTTTCTAGGAAGTGCTCTTTTTCTTCCTCCCCCAAGAACACCAGCTGAAGAGAACCAGAAGAAGTTTGCCATGTTTATTGTTTCAGCTGTAAGGAGAGTTGTAGAATATATAATTACTAGAGGCCCGGTGCACGACATTCATGCACTGGGGAGGGGGTCCCTCAGCCTGGCCTGCGCCCTCTCGCAGTCTGGGAGCCCTCAGGGGATGTCTGACTGACAGCTTAGGCCTTCTCCCCGTGGGGAATGGGCCTAAGCCATCAGTCGGACATCCTTAATGCTGTGGTGGAGGCGGGAGAGGCTCCAGGCACTGCTGCTGTGCTCACCAGCAGTGATCCTGGCTTGTGCCTGAGTGGTGCTCCCCCTGTGGGAGTGCTGACCACCAGGGGGCAGCTCCTGCATTGAGCGCCTGCCCCCTGGTGGTCAGTGTGTGTCATAGCGACTGGTCGTTCCACCGTTCAGTCTATTTGCATATTAGCTTTTTATTATATAGGACTAGTAGCTCATCGCTCGATATTGTGTGCAGTAGGCCACCCGCGGCTTCCGCGGGAGCTGGCGGGAACTGCAGCACGCCGCTGGGAGCCGCGCTGCTTCCACGGGAGCCAGGAGGGACCCGCACTGGTTCTGCGGGAGGAGCGCCCGCCGTCTCCTCTCTGGGCCTGCGCTTGGCCGCGGAGGCTGGGGCTGGTCCCCCTGTCCCTATCCGTGTCCGCTCTGGCTCTGCAGGGCAGGCCCCAGCCGGGTGCGGCGATGAAGCAAGCATTCTGCCAGGCCGTTCACGCTGCCTGCTCTCAGCGGCAGCTCCTTCCCCCCAGGACTGGGGGACTCTGGCGGTGCTGAGAGGACTGGGTGCCGACATCTTTGTGACAGAGTGATGGTTAATTTGCATATTACCCTTTTATTAGATAGGATAGCCAATTTTCCCTTTAAGAAGCCTGTACCAATTTAAATTCTCACCGTCAACAAATGAGGGTATCCTTTACCCCATATCTTTCCAGCACCAATAAATGCTCATTCTTTTTACTCCTTATCAGTATCATCAGCCAACATGGTGTTCTTTGATTGTTGTGGGTGAACCCATAACTTTAAAAAGTTATGACTGAGAGGGAATTTCCCCCTATGTGTTTATTTATTCTTTTAGGAATTTTCTGTTCATATCTTTTGCCTATTTTAAAAACAAATATAATCATCTTTTTCTTAATGATTCACAAAAAAGTTTATATATAAAAGAGGTTTACCATGTGTCTGTTTTAAATGCTGTCAGTGAAGCTCAGTCTCAGCTGGCCTCCTTCCCTCTGAAGGTCTGGGACACGCCTTCTTCCTGGCGAGAACGCCACATCGTCTCACTGGGCCGTATTGCTCTGGCTCTGAACGAGAGCGAGCTGGAGCAGCTGGACCTCAGCTCCATCGACACCGTGGCTTCCCTGGGCCAGCAGTCGGGATGGACCCCAGGACAGGTAGGTGGATGTTGCTGCCCAGCAAACTCAGCCGCCCCGTCCAGGCCTGGCTGTTTTAAACACTCCATCATCACTGGCATTTTGAATCTGTTTTTACTGAGTAGTTTTTCTCCTAATTATGAGCCATGTTTTCTTATGAGCAAGTGTAATAATTTTGACCGACTGGTGGGCACTGTGAATTTTATATTTTGAGTGCTTGATTTAGTTATACTCCTTTGAAGAGTATTGGGCTTTGTGCTGGCATACCTTGAAATTACCTGCAGATCAGTTTGATTTGGGGGCCTTCCTTTTGAAGTTGATTAGGGTGAGTGTGGAGTGACCTTCAGGCTGCGGTTAGTTTATCCCCATGACTGAGACGTGGTTCTGAGCAGAGAACCTCACACTGCTCTGTGTATTTCAAGACCTCTCTCGTCAGGCGGGTGGGATGCGGACTCTCTCCAGCTCCATATGAGCCCTGGGAATTGTCCAGCCCCTGCTTTCTGATGCCTCGGCCTGACATTTATGTGGAGTTTTGCTTCCTGCCTGCGTAGGTCAGTGCTCAGCTGACTTGAGAAGGCCTCCCCGCAGACCTCTGGGGTGAGCTGTCTGTGCAGGGCTTTCCTCGCCAGCACTTCCTCGCCAATTACAGGTGCCCTGACCTCTCCAAACGTGAACCTCTGTGTCCTCAACTAAGCTGGACCACTGGGCATGTTTGGGTTCCCTTCCCTGCTCCGTGGCCTGGCAGCGGCCGCTGGGCAGTGAACAAGGGGCCACCTTACTTGCTTTGCTTTCTCAGGATTATAGTCCTGTGCTGCTTGATGTCCAACATCTGAAGACAGTCCTTTTACATAATTTGTTCAGCTTTCTTGTTGTTTTTTGTTGGAGGGCAAGTCCTGTGTCAGTTAATCCTTCATGTGCTAAAGAAGTTCTCTCCAGAATTTGTTTCAATTGGGAGGGAGTTAATCCACTGTATTGCTAGCGAGGGGGTCTCAGCTGCTCTGTGTTATCTCATTTTCAGGCTCATCTTTAGCACTGGGCTCACAAATTATCTAATTAACAACCCACAAAAACTACCCTTCCTCATCAGTCTTTGAAAAAGTCCTAGCATTGCCCTGGCCAGTTTGGCTCAGTGGATAGAGTGTCAGCCCGGGGACTGAAGGGTCCCGGGTTTGATTCCAGTCAAGGGCACGTGCCTGGGTTGTGGGCTTGATCCCCAGTGGGGGGTGTGCAGGAGGCAGTTGATCAATGATTCTCTCTCATCCTTGATGTTTCTATATGTTTCCCTCTTTCTTCTTCTCTGAAATCAATAAAAAAAAAATCTCTCTATATAAAAGGCTAAGTGTCCATCCTACAGGTAGCTGTGATTCACAGTGACCACCAGGGGGCAGACACTCAACACAGGAGCTGCCATGGCACACACTGGCCATTTAAAAATAAATGGCACCATGGACCTGGCACTGACAAACCAACATTCAGCTTCCCCCAAGTGAGAAACAGGCCCCACCACCACCTTGGAGTGACACCTCTCCAAATCACAGCCAACGCTGCCAAGACCCCATGGCACAAAATGCGGCTCACAGCCCAGCCCAGCCCAGCCCAGCCCAGCCCGGAAACGGTCGCTGTGGGCGCCAGGTAATGACATCACATAGCAATGCCCAGCTTCCTCTCCCTAGCAGCTAGCCTCCTTGGAGTTTCTTCAGCCCAGGAACACAACTTGCTTTATAGCCAGGTGCAAACATTTTACAATTTAACCAAATGTCTGTGAAGCGTTTTCCCGTGCCTCATCTCATTTGATCCTCACAGAAGTCCTGGAGTAGGTAGATAGGAGACTCGGTAGAATCCTATTTTCTTTTCATTAGCCAGAAAACAGAGATTTAGAAAGTTTAGAAACTTGACCTGACTGAAAAGAAGTAAGAAATGGAGGACCTTGAAAATGACTTCAGGTTTTCTCACTACGCAGAATATAGTCAAACACTGCTATAGTTAAATATTTTACCCTTTGTTCTCCCTGCATGACCTACAATAATAATCTGCTTCATGTTGATATTTACTGCTGTGTTGCTGAGCTGAAAGAGAAGTTGGGGTGCTTCACTGGGCTGGAAAAAGTTTAGCTAAATCAGAAAGCAGGTCTAATTAAGCAAGTTTATCTATATTATAAAAGGCTAAGTTGACTCACACATGAGCGATACATATAAAGCTCTCACTGGCGCCAATCGCATGTGTGTTTCGATCTGTCATTGTTGATAGTGAATTTGGTTGACACTTCTATTATAGAGAAAGGGCGAATAGTGATATTAAAATATTTCTTCTAATTAATTTCCTTTCAATGTGCACAAATATGTGCACCGGGACAATAGTCCTATATAATTTAAGGGTAATATGCAAATTGTCTCTTTGACTGGGAGTTTGATTGGAGTTTGACCAGGAGGTGGAGCAGGCCTGCCAACTGCCTGTGGCCCCTACCCCTGGCCGGCCCGGCCCAATAGGGCCCTATCAGGGCGGGCCGGCTGAACCCCACCTGTGCATGAATTTGTGCACCAGGCCTCTGGTATATATAAAAAGAAAAAGTCCCAGCATTGACTCACTCATGTGACTGCCTCTCCTGATAGCCACTGTGGTCGGGGGTAGAGTATGCTGGCTGGTCAGGGAGTGGCTCCATCTCACCATGTCCATATGAACTGAGAGTGGGTGGGTGTATGGTAGGCTTCATACAGGTCCCCAAAAGTGTCTGGGTCCTGATACCTAGAACCTGTGTGGCAAAGGGCTTTGCAGAGGTGATTAATTTAAGGACCTCGAGATGGGGAGTTATCCTGGATCGTCCAGTGAGCCCAGTGTGATCATACGTGTTCTCCTAAAAGGAGGCAGGAGGGCCGCAGACAGGCGCGTGATGATGGGCGCGGAGGACAGAGGTGTGGTGCTGCTGGCTGCAGGATGGGCTGAGTCAGGGGTGTAGACAACCCCTGGAAGCCAGAGGCAAGTAGAGGACTTCTCTCGAAGCTTCAGGAAGAAACGCTCTCCGACCCGCTTTAGGACTTAGGACCTCAGGGACTGTGTCAGAATACATGTGTGTGTGTTAACCCACTACATTTGTGGTAAGTAGTTAGAGCAGCAAGAGGGAATAAATACTGAGCGGTTTGTCGAAGTCATGGTGTCAACAAAGAGAGAATGGATGCAGGGCAGGCAACCAAGGCGTGTCCCCCACTCTCAGGGCCACGTGCCATGCAAGGCCGAGTGGCACCACTCAAATAGGACACATGTGAATTGTGTCCTCTGGAGCTGGGTGATATGGAGGTCCTGGCCACGAGGGTTACATGAGCTAATACATGTGAAACACTTCGAACAACGCCTGGCACATAGCATTCAATCAAAATTAGGTGTTTTCTTTGTCATCATTACACTTTCTCTCTCTGGCAGTTGAATAGTCTCCACATTTGCAAGATGAGAAGGTTAGACACAGCAATCAGGTTCCTTCCACTCTGACATTCCGTAGTTCTGGGGTTCTGCGACTCTCAAACTGGTTTTGACTGGTTTGAGAAGTGCCATGCCACATGTTGATATTAAAACCTTTCTAGTCACAGTCTGGGAGAAAGCAGAAAAACATACCCAACTTGAAAGCTAGAGTATCTCTTTCCTTTTGAGCAATTTTAGTTTCCACAGGCCGCAGTGAGATTTGTCAATATGTTTGAAGAAAATGTGCAAACCTAATATTTGCTTGTATCATTTGTGCTCAGTCCCTCACCATTAGCTGTCAATCAAACCCTTAAGTGCATGTCCTCGATTAATAGACCTGGCGGAACTACATTAACAGCGAGTTCAGCTTAAAACCAGCAGCGGGAGAAATAACCTCTTCTAGAAGCTGGCAAATGAGCAGAGCTCAGAGCTTACAGCGCTTCATTTTCCAGTGCTTATTATTGCCTAAAAGTATTAGTATTAATCGTGGTGGGATCATTACAGATACACTGGTCCCGCCATTCAGGTTTCAGCTCAGCACTGGGCAGGCTGAGCATGCATTTTCCAGCTCCCAGTGGCAAGGGCAATTTAATACCACATCTTCAAGTCATTTATTTAAATTGTATTTTTGCACTTTCATTTTAAAATGGGCATGCCTGATAGTTGGGGGAACACATATTGCTATGAGCCAACTAGTGAAACCTGGTTGTGAAGGCTCATAAAAAGAGTTTATCTCTAAAAGAGTTTATCTCTACCTTTTCTCCGACCCAGCATCTTCGAGAGGGCAGGCTCTGGGGTCCACCTTCAAGTCTTATCCCAGGACTATTATTATTATTTTTTTTTTCAAGTTTAATTTTAATTTTTATTTATTTATTTATTTTTAATTTCTTTATTGATTAAGGTGTCACATATTTGTCCTCATCCCCCCATTCCCATCCCACACCCCTCCCCACGGATGCCCCAACCCCCTGTTGAACTTAACCATTGGTTAGGCTCATATGCATGCACACAAGTCCTTTGGTTGATCTCTCCCCCCCCCCCCCCCCCACCCCTCCCCTATCCTCCCTCTGAGGCCCGATAGTCCGATCAATGCCTCCTTGTTTCTGGTTCTGTTCTTGTTCATCAGTCTATGTTGTTCATCATTTCCCCTAGATGAGCGAGATCATGTGTCACTAGAGATATACTTATAAGAACTGAATGTGAGACGAGCAATAATAGTTATGCTGACAGGCAAATGAATCAGTCTGTAGTGAGTTTCTTTCTGGACCAACAGTTCTTTTGAGACCCAATATCAATGTCCACCAGTTCCTTATGTGTACATGTCGGTACTGACCCCTCAGCTCTGGATGGTGGACAAATGGTGGTAATGTAGGTCCGACACACTCTGGTTTGGTCTCGGCCGGACCCAGGGGCATGGCTTCACCCGGACTCAGGGGCGCGTGGCCTCACCCAGACCCAGGGGCACGTGGCCTCACCCGGACCCAGGGGCACGTGGCCTCACCCGGACCCAGGGGGCACGTGGCCTCACCTGGACCCAGGTGTGTGCGGCCTCACCTGGACCCGGGGTCCAGCCTCACCCGGATCCAGGGGCACACGGCCTCACCTGGACCCGGGATGCTCCAGCTTCACCCGGACCCAGGGGCGCGTGGCCTCACCCGGACCCAGGGGCGCGTGGCCTCACCCGGACCCAGGGGCGCGTGGCCTCACCCAGACCCAGGGGCGCGTGGCCTCACCCAGACCCAGGGGCGCGTGGCCTCACGCGGGCCCGGGACCCAGCCTCACCTGGATCCAGGGGCACACGACCTCACCCGGACCCGGGATCCAGCTTCACCCGGACCCAGGGGCGCATGGCCTCACCCAGACCCAGGGGCGCATGGCCTCACCCAGACCCAGCGGCGCGTGGCCTCACCCGGACCCAGGGGCGTGTGGCCTCTCCCGGACCCAGGGCGCGTGGCCTCACCTGGACCCAGGTGCGCGCAGCCTCACCCGGACCCGGGACCCAGCCTCACCCGGATCCAGGGGCACACGGCCTCACCCGGACCCGGGATCCAGCTTCACCCGGATCCAGGGGCGCGCGACCTCACCCGGACCCAGGGGCGCGTGGCCTCTCCCAGACCCAGGGGCGCGTGGCCTCACCCGGGCCCGGGACCCAGCCTCACCCGGATCCAGGGGCACACGGCCTCACCCGGACCTGGGATCCAGCTTCCCAGGACTATTATTTGCTAGCTGTGTTACCTGGGCTTAGTTACCCAATCTCTCTGCGCCTCAGTTTCCTCATCTGTGAAATAGGGATAATATTCATGCTTACTTCGTGGGGTGGTTGTGATGATTAGGGAGGTGGGGTATGTGACATGCTGGCACACAGTAGCATTCAGTATTACCAGCTATTATTTTGGGGGCATATAATGCCGGGCAAACACACTGAAGTGTGGGTGTGGTGTCACTGAAGTTCCCCATGGAACTGTGAGCTTGGTGATCATGGAGGGCAACTTCCTGCGGAAACATGGGAAATCTCCCTGACAATCCACCACGTGGAGGCAGCATCGGATGCCATTTCCCAGGAGCACACGTTGCCTACAACTTCTGTAGCTCACTGTTCAGCTGTCCTTCACTCTCATTCTCCACTGTGCACCAGGCATTGTGCTGGGTGCTGGGGATACAATAGTAAACTGGCTGGATAAGGTTATGTATCTGTATTGGTTCTACTTGGTGTTACAGACAAAAAAAGTGAGCAATTAAGGTGGAAAATTTAAAAAATTGTGATAAGTGAGAAGCATCAAATGGACAAAGTGCTCATAGAAATAGCAAGGAGGGAGGCTACTTGAGATGGGGATCCAGGCAGTCTTCTCTGAAGAGGTAGCATTTAAACCAAGCGTCCTCAAACTACGGCCCGCGGGCCACAGGCGGGTGTTTTTGCCATTTTGTTTTTTTACTTCAAAATAAGATATGTGCAGTGTGCATAGGAATTTGTTCATAGTTTTTTTTTAAACTATAGTCCAGCCCTCCAAAGGTCTGAGGGACAGTGAACTGGCCCCCTGTTTAAAAAGTTTGAGGACCCCTGATTTAAACAGACCAGAGAAATGGGAAAGCAACAGCCACATGAAAACTGGAATTCCATTGCTACAAGTCACTTTTTTTTTTTTAACATCCCAATCATTGCCCAAACTTTCAGCGCTGTCTGGTTCTCCTGGAGTGATGGGATGCACTGATGCTGGAGGAACACGGAAGTTCACGGTGTCCTGTGCTCCTCTCGCCCATTCAGGAGGCGCTTGTCCTTGGCCGTCTCCTCCTCACTTGGCCTTGTGAGCTCTTGTCCTCTTGTATCTGTGCACCTGCCCCACGAGCACGGAGGGCCCCAGACTTTCTTATGTAGCTCTCCTCCAGTAGATCGACGCGGATCCTTCTTCAGGGCCAGCGTAGGCAGATCAAATACATATCAGGGCTCATTTCATTACAAGTGGCAGGAAACCCAACTCAAAGTGGCTTGAGCAGGAAAAGGACTTTATTGATCCCCATAACTGAAAAGTTCAAGTGTAGAGTTCAGGTATGGCTGGATCCAGGGACGTCCACACTATTATTAGGATTCTGTCTCCCACCATTTAAAAAATATTTTTATTGATCTCAGAGAGGAAGGGGGAGGGAGAGAAAGACAGAAACATCAATGATGAGAGAAGAACCATTCATTGGCTGTCTTCTGCATGCCCCACACTGGGGACTGAGCCCACAACCCCGGGCATGCGCCGTGACCTGAAATCGAACCATGACCTCCTGGCTCATAGGTCGATGCGCAACCACTGAGACATGCTGGCTGGGCTCCCGCCATTTTTGACCCAGATTCCCTTTTGGTTGGCTTCATTAGAGGCAGGCTCTTTCTGTGTGATGAGTTCTAGTAGATTCAGGTGTTTCTCCTTCCCAGGTCCAGTCCAGAGTAAAGGAAGCTTTCCTCTCCTAATTATGCCAGCTAAAGTCCTGGTAGGTTTTGACTGGATCAATGTCCAATCTAGAACCAATCACTGCAGTCCAGCTAAGAGATGACTTAACAACGGTCAGGAGCAGGCCCTGGAATCACTCTGGAACTCAGAATGCCTTCCGGAAGGGTCATAAACAGTGGATGGCCATCATGTAGAATTTCAGGGACTCTACACATCAGCCCCCTTACATGAAAGTTCATTGAAGAGATCCTGTGTTTTTCAACACCACAGCATTTTATGTGCTGCTCTCTGGAACTGAAGGACGAGGGCAACTTATGTAGGACCTTAGAGAAAGAAAAATTCATTCTGGCTCAGATAGTCAGGGAAGACTTCAAGGAGAAGGTGTCATTGGACTTGAACCCCCCAAATAAAAGGATGCTTGAATTTTAATAGTGGGAATGAGGAATGGCATTTCAGATGGAAGGACTGATTTGAGCACAGGCACAAGGCAGACGAGTGTAAGGTTTTGTCAGAAAGCAGTGGGAACAGATATTGGAAAAGTGTGGATCCTGGTGCAGGAGAACTTCAATGTCCAAGCTTCCTGAAGATTATGAGCGACTGAAGCAAAGCCAGGAGGCAGTTCCTTTAATGCTGGTGGGGGCTGCAAGCACTTCACTGCCTGCAGACGCCTCTGTAGACCAGAGCAGACGCGGAGGCCAGCTGGTGCCATGGTCTGGAATGGGCACTGGGTCTAGGAGTGGGTGGGGGGTCCATCAGGAGGTTGCTGAGTTATCCCCTCAGGCCTCTTGGCCATCCCTGGGTGCTTCATCTCCTAGCCCTCGTCATTTTTGTAGGCTAGATCCATCCTGCGAAGCTTCCTGGAGGACTCAGGCTATCGCATCCAGGATCTGAAGAGCTTCCACTTAGTAGGACTCGGTACAACTCTGTGTGCCATGAACATCACCGAAATCTCACTTATAAAGATCTCAGAATTCAGGTAACCAAACGATAGTGTGCAACATGGCCAAGGATGGGGCCATTCCTTCAGCGAGATCCTCCGCTTCTGGTGCTTGGCCACCCTTTTGGGCACAAATGGGGTGGGTTAGCTGGGTCCTTTTCTGGTGCTGAGCTGACACCTTTTTTGGCTGGAGAGTCTCCCAAGCTCACGCTATGTCCCTCCCTCTTAACCAGGGTGGTGGTGGCCAGAATCGGGACCCTGCTCTGCAGCACCCCTGTCTTGGCCGAGTTCAAGAGGAAGGCAGAAGTTGTGTTTGGGGATCCCACCAAGTGGTCCAGCTCTGTCTTGCAGGAACTCGGAACTATTGCCGGTAAGGGTCACCTTGACCGTGCCCTTCTCTTTTTCTGACTTTAGACCTGGGGACAGGAAAAGAATCCGGGCTTGTGCAGCGACATCTGTACAGTTCCAGTAAAACCTGGACTCAGCACAGGAAGTTGCAGAGGGCGGGGCCGCAAGCCTGCCCTTTGAACAAGCTCTCTCGGCGGTTCTGTGCACCCAGAAGTGGTTTAGGGTGTGATGGACTTGACTGCTAAATAGGTTTACACTGGACCTCAAAATGCACCTTCTGAATATACGTTTCATCGGAGGAGACCCATCGGGACTAACGCGACCCACGCTGTTTTCCTGAGTTGATTAGGACGCAGTTCCCAGGGGGCCTTCAGGGCCTTCTGTAGGAGGGACGCGCACCTCCAATGCGCAGACCCGTACCTTCCGCAGCATCATTCGTAAAACAAGTTGCGTTCCGCTGTCTTGAAGCAAATCCTGTGGTTCCTTTTTCTCCCCAGCCGGATTAACGAAGGAAGAGCTCTGGGTGCTTGACAAGGATTTGATGCCGTATTTCCAACCATCAGCAATCAGATGCCTTCCTGCTGAGATATTCAAAGTAGGTCCTCGCTTCTTAAGGGAGTTGGAGCTTGACCCCATTTCATGTCACACCAGGGAGCAGGGGCCGGCCCTGCATCCCGCGGGCACCACTGGCTTCTGCTCAGGGGCCACCGACGGACTGTCGTAAGATAACTTCAGTATTTTTTAGAAGAGTTTTTTCTTAAACGTTTAACTTACGTTTTAATTGTACTTATTTATTTTAAAATATTTTGTATTGCTTTCAGAGAGGAAGGGAGAGAGAGAGATAGAAACATCAGTGATGAGAGAGAATCATGGATTGGCTGCCTCCTGCATGCCCCACACTGGGGATGGAGCCCGCAACCCAGGCATGTGCCCCAACCGGGAACCGAACCGTGACCTCCTGGTTTATAGATCGATGCCCAGCCACTGAGCGACACTGGCCAAGCTAGTTGTATTCTTTTAAAAGTTGCATTCTCTTCGTAGCAAATGGCACTGACTTTCTGTTTATAATGATATGACAGGTCCATATTCCCTTATCCCCAACCCTTGGGAACAGGTGTATTTTAGAATTCAGAATTTTCTAGGTTTTAGAAAGATCACCTCGTGACTGTACAGTATGTAACTTCACAGCCCCAGCAGTATCTGGGGAGGCACCAATAAGCACACACATTGCTATTTCTGCGAGGAAACTGATATTTCTGGCCAGTCACACTAATTGAGAGAGAGACTCTAAATGGCTTCATGTCAGTTCAGGTCAGGCTCAACTGGCAAACAAGTTTGTCTTAAATTTAGAAAAAACTTTTCATTTGCAGACTTTTTTGGACTTCAGAGTTGGAGA